>OY740766.1:77031628-77322961 GCA_963513935.1 Aphrophora alni
AATTCGTTACCTTATCTTTTTCCATAACTTACATATTTGTTTGGGTTTACTACAAAAGGCCAATTTTGCATTATTTTATTATAGTATACATTTGTTAAAAAAAAAAAAAAACACACACATATATTTAGTTTATTTGTGCTTATAGAACTGAAAACGTCGATATCGTAGTTACGTAGTTTTACTAAAAGGTTTATTGCATTTAAAATACTGTCAAACAATATAAACAAAAAACATCAACTGTTGATCAAATTAACTAAAATATTTAGTGTTTATGAGAGGTTTTTGCCAATAAGGATTTTAAAACTTGTTATACATTTATTGCCAAACACTGATTTGGCAAGCTTTTACGAAAAAAAGGTTTTTTACCGTGATTTCAATTGTTGTTCTGGCAAAGATATAATAACTATGTTTTGACATTCAAATTATTAGAACACCTTAGTTTTTGGCTTGTTGAAAAAGAAGCATTTGCATCTGCAACTTTAAAACTTTTTATTATTTGTACACAGGTTTAAAACATACTTGTTTTCATTTGTCGTTGTTGAATTGAAATGAATATAGAGTTGTTGATAATTTAGTTGTTGCGTGTTTCTTTTTTCGCTGTTGTCTTTGTTTAAAAGACTAAAAATATTTTATGTGAAAGAAACATGTAACCACCATAAATATCAATATGAGCTATTCCATAAAATAATTCGGTCACTTGTATGTGCTGCAGGTTGGACGAAATCTTAACAGGAGGAATATCAGAAAAAAACTATTTTGTATAAGTGTAACTTAAAGGTTTAAATAATACACCGACTTACCTTACACCCAAAGGTATGTTGCTTTTATAGAAGGGAACCCCCTTTAGTCATATATTGGTATAAATTAGAACGAGATATTGAATGGATCACAAACCCCATATCGACTTATAAACTGTTTAGAAATGTAACATTAATATTTTTGTCTTGATGTATAAAGCCTATCGGTTTTCAGCGCCTTATAAAAAGAACTAATAAAAGAATATAAAATAAACACCCTTAACCACGAATAGTCAAATATCGTCAGGGTCAGAAGAGAACAAAAGTTAGTCAAGAGAGACCAGAAAGTAAAGATGCAAGAAAAGGAAATAACAAAAGGTTAATGAAAATTGGGTGTGTGTGACATTACTATATTAGGTTATTGTTAATGGAGTTATTGCTTATAGTATTTATTAACTTGTTAATGAAGCACAAGATAGGGTTATTACAAAATTTAAAGAATTTTATGTATTTAACCAATACAATGCATTTGTATTATCTAGATGTGTTTATGTGTTTATGTGTAGGTCCTATTACATTTTTCCAAGTATAATCCATTAAATTACAGAATTTTATAAAACAAACGCTTTAAAAATAAGGCAATATTAATTAATGTAATCATTTTTTCCTTTTTTTTAAAATTCGTTAGTATAAATGTTACATAATAGTTCCTATGTATTCAATATTTACTTGCGCTATTGAATCAGAAAGCAAACTAGAACACATTCCGAGTTTAAATTCTAATACACAACTATGGGAACGAGAGTATGTTTGCCATAATAACTTGTTTCTTTTTATATCGTTCTGTATTTCCATTGCTCCCTATTTCCAATTATTAGAATTTTCTATTGAATACTATACTACAGTTCATCGATTGTAATTATTGAAATTGAAATAGTTTTTTTTTATATAAACTTTACAAGTAATCATCATATGACGATCGTCCTAGGTCTCTCTCCTTCTCTCTCTCTCCCTTTCTCTCTCTCTCTCTCTCTCTCTCTCTCTCTCTCTCTCTCTCTCTCTCTCTCTCTCTCTCTCTCTCTCTCTCTCTCTCTCTCTCTCTCTCTCTCTCTCTCTCTCTCTCTCTCTCTCTCTCTCTCTCTCTCTCTCTCTCTCTCTCGATGTAAATAAATGACTATAATTTATCATTGATATACGTAAACCTACATACATTGAATATGGTCATTCATATGAATATATTTTTATTAATTATATTATCTCTTTCTCTCATAAATACCCAGATGTACAAACATCTCTTTTCAATGTTGCAAGCCGCCAATAGCTGCCCTATACTTTCATTATTAGAGATTATTATAAACTTAAGGACTGGACTTAAATCTGTTGAAAATTGTTTCAAATTTCAAGATTATACTAACTCATATTTATAAAAATATATACATTCAGATACATTTTTAACCTTATTATCTTAATAGATTTGACTGCGCTATAGTTTAGTAATGTTTGTTTTTTCTGACTTTACGTAAAATTGTACTGAATAACATTGATAAAATTTTGTGACAACGCCATGATTGTTAAACATTTAATAGAGTTATAGTTTGAATTAAGAGAAGATGGTTCCTGGCTTTGGGTTTTTCATGGCTTAAATCAGTTTCAAACATCGGTGTAACCATACGGATAAATCCCGATCCTGCAGCGCGAACCGACAAAATGAAACATGTCGTCAACTTTGCGTAATAACTAAACTGATCGGTAATTTTGACGCAAGATATTATCGTACTGGAACATTTTACCATGAGAAAAAATTGCGGAAAAGTAAAACTAAAAGCTTAGAAAAATCCTACAACAGAGTAATTCTCATTTATTTTGTTAGATATTGTAGTTAAGGTATTTTTACCTTAATGATAATACTTAATCAGACAAAAATGTCATTCGTATCCTGCCTTAAGCTATTTTCTCTTGATTTCTTCATAACGGTTACGTTCCTTGTCAGTGAATAATTTTAACCTGTGATTATTTATTGATGTGAATATTTTCAACTGATTATTATTTTTTGTTTAAGGTTCCAATGGCCAGGTGAAAGTGTTGACGGTTGAAAACTCGAAGCATGTTTTCAGACAATGAGAATGACGAATGTGTACTTGTATGACTTTTCATAACAATTATATTCAACTAGATAATTTGGTTTGTAGTTGACCAAAAATATTTTAAACATATTTTACTGCTTAAACTTACCTCGTATGCTTATGAAATGATGTTTTTCTTCAAATTGTGGGTAATAAAAGTAATGTTGCTAGTAGCAATTAACATTTTGCTTTACGCATAAGTCACACTTACTTATGGTTCGAAATGTCCCGTGAAACAACACAAATAAAACAAATAAGATCTCTATATGCTATTTATTATTTCTGGCAATGCCGTGTGTTTTGTGAAAGGGATTTTGATTTGTGCGAAAGATATTTTGATTAACTCACAATTGTTTTAAATATAAGGAATTTCTCCACATTTAAGTTATTTTCTCAAATAATTTAGTAATTACTTTAATGGAAAATTTGTTATTATTTGTTATTTAACAGTATCTTACTTTAAAGTATTTCGTCAAAAGGAATAACACGAACTTTGAAAAATATGCATTTTGTCTTTTTTAACATGTTATACAATTTGAACCAAATAATTATTACATATTTTTCCCTTAAGAATCGACATTATGTAAAAATGAGATAATATGATACAACGACGAGGAGTTTAGAGAATTCTATACTATTGATCAGATATTTACTTTTTACTTGACCAGATAAATAATCCTAACCTAAACAGCTCTTGAAAGTTGTCGTAAAATAAAATAATGTATTAACTGACTGTTTATATTGGTGGTGTTTTCCAACCTCAATTATTTTAGAATAATTTTCGTAGCATGCTATTCTGCACTAGTTACAATGTGTAATAAAGAATACCTTTCACATCGAAATATTATTTTTGAATTTATTTTTTAAAAGCTTTGGTGCTAATTTAGCACAGCAATTTCGATAACTCTTTTATACAAATTGGAGTAAAAAAATTAAATAAAATTTCTTTATATAATTTACACCTTTTAAATTTATTTGGATTTAACTTTTGGTATTTATATGTGTGTAATATTTAATTAATATCAAATTTGTCATTAGAACGTCAAATGTGATTTTAAACATATTAATATTACTACAAAGTATACTAATAATAACCATTTCTTTTTATTCAGGATACATTTATGATAAATAAAATACAGAGTTATATAAGTTAATAAAACAAAACTGAATAATTCTTTAATATTCTTTGATACGTTTTATAAAGTATTTATTTTCTCAAGAAAACATTTCCACCACGTGCAACCAATTCTATTTTCCAATAAGAGAAAACTAAACGTATCTTATATTAAATTTATTTTGAACGACTTTCACAGTACATTAATTCAAAATTGTATTGTTTTAACTTTTATACTGTTAAATTTTATTTAAACCCTAACTTTTCCCCTACTCTACGAGGTTTTCTCAAATGCATAGACCACTTCTGAAACACTTTATCAAAAGTAATTACTTCAAACAATCAAACGAACACTAAATATTATTATCAGAAAATATAAAATAAAACATGTATCTATCTTTTTTATAGTTAATCGAATACAAGAAATAACTTAAGTTTTTTTTTATAGAGAGTAAACTAATTGACTTGACATACACTTTTGGTTTTGACTCTACATAAGTTAGACCAAGTTAAGGGCTGAACTGTTGACAGAAGAGTCACGCTTTACGATGAACCGTCAAGTTCCTATACATTTTTATTTTTACTATGAACAATTACAAAGACTACTTCTACGTCTCTGATACGAGCTGTACAATAAACGCATTGTTGCAAGTATTGAAATAATATACTTAATAATATTGTTATTTTAATATAAACCACTACGCAACGGACTAACTTTGAAAAAAGGGAAGAGGTGATATTTTTAGCACCCAAACTGTCATGCACTAAACAATATCCCGTTTAATTGTTTTATAGGTGGTTACTTTAAAAAGTAAAATAAAGCAATCTTCAATAGACTACTATTATTCAAATTGTAATATTAACCAATACAATTTCGATTTTCATGAAATAAATGCTTCTTCAAAGTCTTCTTAACAATACATGCAATTGGAAAGACGTACGTTACACCTAAAATTATTAAATTTGGTTGCTTGTATAAATATAGTTCTTACCCCTCTTCTTGTTAACAACTTTTAATTTTTATTAACAACTAAACAAATTCATCCTTTTGGAATCCAGCTTATATATATACTATATTTTTGTGTAGGTGTATAATAACTGTTTCACCCATAGAATGCAGGGAACTGTGGAGGGCCAAAAATAATTTCTTACGGTAAGTGAGTTGTGTGATACATCATTTTAAACGTATTTATATGTATGAAAATTGCAATAATTAAACTAATTTCTAAGCAGGAAAATTAAAAATGGTGTCCTGTCAATAATATAAACACACTTTTCAAATATGATTCCTAAAAGAACATATTTATATCTTAATAATTTACTTGTTAAAATCTGTTGTGTGTCATATGAAAAATACGGATTCTGAATTATGTGTTCAACTTAGATAGGATGTTATTTAGAATATTTGTTTTGCTATATATTTCTCCTAATTTACATATTTTAAATGATGTATCACATGATTCCACTTACATTTAAAGTATTAGTGCTGACCTCCACAGCTCCAACAATAAAGGGATAAAAAGCTCTTAAACGAAAATATATAATCTTTACACAAACTATGAATCTTAAAGTTTTGATTTTGTAATTCTAGTTGTTTCAGAAAAGTAATGGGCGGCTGGAACTTAATTATCAATCTGTATGTTATTAAATTTTTAGTTATAAAATTAAAATTAAAATTATTAATAACAGTATGTACGTATTACTTTAGTAGTAGCTTATTAAGCATATTTTATTATTGGATTTTGTTTCATATAAGAATTCACCTACTTAAATATATTAAATTTTACCCTGATTTTTTATATTCATAATAGTAGGTTCAGTTGAAAATCTCTTAAATATTGCAATTAATTTATTTCTTTAAATGTTTTTTTTGTTACACTAATTGAAATTTCATTACAAATATTTACTGAAATAGGGGGAAAGTGTAGATCTCATACTGCGACAAAGTGTAATGGCAGTAAATTTATTTCCTTGTAAATAAAGTGAGCTACTAGATACAGAAAAGTAAGTCATAGTTGCACACCTGCATTGTTTTGATTTTAAAAGTCGTGTGTCGATATGGAGGGAGAGAGAGAGAGAGAGAGAGAGAGAGAGAGAGAGAGAGAGAGAGAGAGAGAGAGAGAGAGAGAGAGAGAGAGAGAGAGAGCATAGATAGTGGATGGTACCCGAACATACAAGGGTGGGATAAACAGTGACGTCATTGCGCAGTAAGATGACGTGATACACAGGGATGGAGCTCAGTAGCCGCCGCGATGCCAGAGGGGTCGGCTCAAATAGTGTTATCAGTGAGTGTTCTCTTATCCCTGGTGATTTTGATCGTCCCTGCTACAGATGGATCTACAGACAAAATTCCACTCGGTAAGGGTTAATAATCTAAACTATAATCTACTATTACATAATAACTACCATTAACATAGATTGCAAGCTATTATTTAATCACCCATACACAGCATCATTGGTCCAGAGATACTCCCCATTTATTCATACACCATACATTAAGTGTAGAAATACATAACGTAGCATATTTCAAATATTATTAACATTCAATGAAATATGAAACCATTTTCCTTGGAATCTGTTACTTTTGTATGTTTAATAAACTCATTTTATTCGAACTGGGCGTAAATAAATTATGATTACAATTATAGAATGTAGAACTGTGTTTTAATTAATTTATTAAATATTTCTCTACAAATGACATATTATACAAATATACCTGAAAACCAATACATTACTCTTAATCAACAGTGACATATGTGAACTAGTTATGCAAATCGCGTTTATATGCAATTCGATGTAAACCACATATTTTGAATTTTACCAGCATATAACATTGAATTTATACTAAACATATTATATAGTGTTTCAGTAATTTTTTTACTAAGAGAGTGTAATGTTTTATTCTACTATTAAGTTCAAAACAGGTAATTAGTTTTACTTATCATTATATGAAGTTAGCACATTGTAAATACATTTTAATATCTGTTTTATTAAGTACTGTACTGGAATAGAATATAATAACAAAATTCCAATAAGTTTGTTGAAATTTATCTTACTATGCTTGATGTAAAATTTACTAACAATAATCGAATGTAGTATACTTTCCTATGAACGAAATAGTGAAATTCACAATATGTACCAAATGGTTGCTACGTTACAGTAGGTTATAGATCCACCACAAAATTATTATTTTTATGTTGTAAAGGACTTTTAGCATACACATACACACGCACGAGCACGTCCTTACACAGACACATTCACACATACTTTAAGAGTTTATCAACTGTTTTAAATATTTTAAAAATTTACTCCAAAACTACCCTTTGAGGTTTGGTAAGTAAGTACATTTTATGATTTTTTGATATTTTCCATACGTCTCTTTTTTTACCCTAGATTAAAAAAAACCTGTTGTATATATTTTGGCGTGAACAGTTATGATTAGTTCCATTTAATAAAATTGTAAAAATAAATGGCATATCGGTTAAAAACCCTAGTGGTTCTTGTAATAAATAAATAAAAACAAAATCAATAAACAGACCGTTTTGAAATAGAACCATGATTGTTGTTAATAAAAGTGACTTTAATTGTACGTCGAAAGTATTGATCAAATAAACCAAATAGTTACTAATTTGTAAGTTGTAATTTAAAACGACAATATTAAGTTCATTTCCATTTTGGTAATTGTGTTGATATATGTTTAAATCTTAGGTATAAAATAGGTTTGGTAAACATATTTTATATTAATATCAAACCCATTTCATATCCATGCTTACTAAATTACGGCTTAGACATATTTGGAAATAATAAATCGTGGATAACGATACTAAAGAGATAAAATAAAGAGTTACGTAGTTTTTGTGATTATATCAATATTGTCTGTATACATTTCCTGATTATTTAAGGGTATCTCTAGGAGAATTTTTGAGCAATTTGACTGCTGATTGTTTACTTACATTTGAAATACTGTACAACTGATATTAAGAAAGGTGCTCACATTGAAGCTAATCAATAAATATATACTCTGGAATTCAACTGTTGTTATCCCAGTTTGATTTAACTTAATGCGAATTAGCCAGAATAATTTGAAAATTAGGATCTATAAACTAGAAGATGAAACAGTTTTCGGATATCAATCATCTGTCAATATGTCGCAATACTGGTTTGTTAGTTACAGATTTAAACTATAAACAATATATTTGGGAAAATGTTTGAACTGATATCGTACTATTAAAATTAAATAATTTTGATCTTCCATTTTAATAAGAGGAGCAATATGAACTATCAAGAATAAAATAAAATATTCCAAGATTATACTCATTATTGCATAAATTTAAGTGTATATACATTATATATAGTAATTAATTTAAATATTCTTCAACAAAAGTATTTAAAAATGTATCTAACAATTCCCTTTTAATTGTAAACGACTACGATTCCTCTAATAATAATAAATAGCTAGAAGGATTAAATGTTATGTTTTAAAATGTTAACCGGATTTGTTATTAAATAAGCACTCAAAAGTTTTATATGTTTGTGTAAAATCTGTCCCATGAAAGGATCCTACTTATTTAAAGAATATTATTTATATATACAAAAAAGAAAAGAAAATTAAAACAATTTAAACATAGGTATATGTACAGATGGCATTAAATACTTTTTTTAGATATATCAAGATTATGAGAGGTTCACATAAAAATGAAAGTTATTTATATTTGAGTGATTATGTATCTTCAAAATAAAGTTTATTGTGTACAAAATATATCATAATATATGGTAGAAAATGTTATTTAATGATGTTAAAGGTAGTTCAATAAGAATAAAATATAACTTCAATAATGTGGTTTCCTCATGCATGATCATGTTATGAGATCTACATTATATATATACTACATTTATGAATTTTAAGCCATTTACAACTTATTTATTATAATTTATAGGTATGAATTGTCATGCCCTAGCGATAAAGTATATAATTATTATTGTAGTTGTTCCAAATTATAGAATTGGCTATTAATGTTATTTTCATATATGAACTTTAGTATGCCACTACAGTCCTAGGAGAAAAAGTAATTTTACCCATAAAGTTTTTTATTTATATTTCGACATCATCAGTGGACCATATGAATACAGCAAACATAAAAAGTAATATGCGTATCAAAACAGGTCGTGAAGAGTCTAGGCCGTTTTAATCGGGTAATAATATGTGGGTAACACCTTATTATAAGTTCAAATAAAAATTGTAATTAAATATGTATGCATTGGTTTGTTCCAAAACTTTGAATATGTAAAGCTAAATTTGTTTCAAGTTGATAAATGTGAACGTAGAAAGAAGTATTGACAATAATTATTTTGAGAGTAATTCATTTTGGAAGTTCATTTTGAAATATTAGTTTATATTTGTTGAACTATTATAACTTTTAGATTAAAATTGCAACCTAAGAAAGGAGCACTGCTGACATGAAAATTAGAACAAAATGTAAATATCAATAATATCCTTCAGGGAAGGTGATTTTTATCGATTCAGACACCTTACTGGTGAGAGGTAAATAATTAGGACATATGAATAACTAAGACAAAATTGATCTGTGAAATGTTTACTCCTCGATTTGGATCTACAGCAATAAATCCCCTCATTTATAGCATGACATACTTTTTTTTATTCACTGATTTTTGATTTACAAATATTTATCGACTCAATAAAGTTTTATACCATCTATAAGTTTAATATGATTTCTTTTTTGTTCATCAAATATATCTAGTCCACCTAGAATAAATTTGTTGGGGGAAATTATGATGTGTTGGTTTTTGAATCTTAAAATATTTCCTATAAGGTATACATTTTTTTTAAAATTTAATTTTATTAATTTTTCATAATTATTTTATAAATATGGAATGTATTTGTATATTATTTAGTATTCTTCCCATCTTTTATAACTACTAAGTTATGAATTCCAATTATTAGTAAAATACCTTTAATTTCGTAATCCTAATTCGCCAAAAATAAAACTCAATAGATTATTATTATTTTGGAATTGTGAAGTAAATACACAACTTACAATTACATATTTTAAATTTGTCTTGTACTTATCCATTATTCTTGTACTTCACATTATTTTATAATACTGAGCATTTAATAGAAGTCAGTCTAATTTTATAAAACCGTAAGAAAATAACATTAACAATAATTAAAATCATAAACTTGTTATTTTAAATCGTGCAAAAGATAGATAATTCAATTTGATCAAGCCGAAGCTACTTAAGTCCTAAACTGACGACAAAAATCCTGTTTATGATCCACAAATATTTGCTCTTCTTCCTAATAACTCCAGATTGTGGTAAATAATCACTCTCGCGGCCACTACCAGTTTGGCGTGAGTGTTTGTTATCTTAAGGTATTAAGTTCAGTCCGCTCTGAAGGCATCTCCTTGTTTCTATGAGATAAAATTATAACCATAACTTAAATTAATTTTGCTATCAATTTTTTTTTCTTGGTCGGTGTTATTATTTTAACTTTTTTAAATGCGGTTATTATTCCTTATTGTTTTTAAGATTTTTTAAGACTTAAATAAATTTATATAACATCTGTTTTGAAATCAGGATCGTGTTTGTTACTTGTTTATAGATAATTTTATTTCCAATTATTACAAAATAACAGCCTGTTTCCTAAACTGAAACTCGACACTTAATTTATGTAAAACAATTTATCTTTAATAAATATATCTCTCTTGAAAGTTATTTAAACACTTTATATTTATTGAAGTTAATTGTAAAAATAATAATCCAAGATAACTATTATAACTGTAAGTTTAACATTGTTACAAGAAAAGTAGGACGGTTTATTATGATTAGATGGAGTATTATCCATTAAAAACTTAAAATAGTTATAAAAATACATCAAGAGTATAGATAAACACACATTTACAAGTTAATAGAAACTATTATATACATAATTAATAGAAATTATGTCGTTCTACTTTAATTTTATTTCAACAAAATAATTTTTTTTTTTAAATTATTATTGAGCAATATGCAAATTGAGACTTAAAGTTTAAATGGTGCCCTTTAACATAGAAATAGCAATAATATATATATATATAGTTTACGACCAACGATGTTGGAGTGATGGATTTTGCTGTGCAACTTCTCACCTATGCACTCTTATTTTAATAATATTATTATATTTAATATTAAGAATTAAAATATTAAGGTCCTCTTTTGGGTAAACAAGCAACAAGTAGATAAAGAAAACTAGTAAAAGTGACCAGTCAACTGAAAATGTATGTTTCACTGGGAGAGTTTTAATCAGATTATATATAATAATGCAAACCATAATTATTAATTGTAGAATTATAATATTAGGAAATAAAAACAACAACTTTAAACATATTGTATCAATATAATTACATCTACATTATTGAAACTAATATATTATAGAAATGTGAAGATAAATCATTTCATTAACAACGATGACTATAGTGATCTAAAACGTCCCCAAAGGGTTTATATTTCTAATAATTTAGAATAGATCATCTTTGGAAACTTCTCTTATAATAGTAAATATTGGAAAATATATATAATAATAATTTTACATACAAAATATGGTAAATAAAATTATAAACAAAATTCGTTGATAAAAGTATAATAACAAAATCCAATAATTTGTTAATATATATAACACGTAATGATTTAACAAAGTGTAATATATAGAATACAATATTTGGTCTAAATAAGTTTTACAAAAATATTTATTACTATTATATTTTTGAAAATTTTCATTATTTTAATTCTTTTGATAGTTGGATATCTTTTTTAGCGTAAAAAAAATCACTTTGGAAACTATAATTTGAAAATGTAAATTTTGTGAGTAATCTTATATCTTTACTATTTATAAATGGGGGGGGCAAATTATGCCTGCAGACCGTTCTGCTTGATTTTATTTCTTTCTTGGTAGAGGGAGGGACCGTATGTCGCAATTGGTTGTGATGCGTTTAAACTCGCTGTAATTCGGTATGCAGGTTATAAAATACGGTTGATGGCGTTGTACGATTCCTCGCTTTACTCTACTCACAACCTCATCTAACTGGCATATAGAAAGGACATATACAATATTAACAAGAAACACAAATATATCAATTACAAATTTTGTTAGGCTAATTAATGTGTTTAAACATAAATCTATATCTTTTATAGAAAGGCATTCTGGTTATTAGTATAGAAATATATTTGTAGACATACAGGAACACTACACGAAAACGAACTATTTATTCGTATAACGTAGCTATACTCTCGCCACTTTATGAAAGATATAAAATTTACATTTATTTGGAAGTGGGATAAAAGGTAAAAGACAACAAGAAAACAAAACAAAAATAAATAGCATCCAAAATAAAAACAAAGTAAAAACTAATGCTACAAAAAAAAAGAATCTAAGTTGAAACCGGGTGAGTCCTCCCTTAAAACTCTAGTGGTGCGCTTCTTAACTCGTATTTATGTGGCAATAAGGACAAAGCAGGTGTTGTCACCACAACACCGTTCCCACGTGGAATTTTGCTGAAACTGTTTACAAATATTTTTTCGAACTATTTGTTTTAATTTGATATTTAATGACTTTAATTGAAAGAAATGAATAACTACACAAATTTTATTCAAGCATTTAAAACTTCTGCACATTTTGAAAAATATTGTCTCTCGTTCTTTAGTCTACTATTATTTAATTGTTTAGAAATACCAAATGCAATTTATTAAAGATTTTACTAATAATAATAAATTCTGATTACAATATGGTATAAGGTCATCATCTTTTTTTTACAACTTTAAAAATATTTTTTAAATTTAAATGTTATATTTTTAAAAAAATTGGTCCTAATAATCATGTTTTTGTGTAATATCTACGTGGGAGCAAAAATCATACTACTTTGATTATTATAATTGTTTTCAAATTAGTGCTAGTAAATTCCCAAACAAAATAATTTGTCAATTCAGTAATAATTGTACTCCACTATGTGAATTGTATTTACAACACACTTAAAATGTAGTTTGATTTTTAATCGGACTATAAACTTTCTCAAATGTCCAACCTTTTGATTTAAATTAACAAACTACGATGATTACTATATCATCGAAATGTATTTAAGTGCATTATAAAAACATACTAGATTTATTTTAATATTAGTTTGTTTCTTTTTTTTTGGTTCGGGAATCTTCATTTATCTTATTGTTAAACTTAACTGTCAGAAGTAATAGAAAGTTTTAGGTAGGACAAATAATGCTACATTTAGCTTTGTTTTCAAATAGCCGCACGCTCACCATTTTTATATAGGTTTACCAGCGCTTTCTCAAGATAACTATATCCGCACGTTTTTTTTAATAACCATTGGTTTTAATATTTTTACGGAGAAGAATTCGCACTTAAAGTAGTGATCTTTAACTGGAACGGGTACAATGTATAAAATGTGATATTAATCACATTCAGGTACCATTGATTACGGTTTTATTTGTATTTGGAATTTTATTATGAACTTTGATTACAGTATCAAATACAATTATCTAAAATAACGTGATGCATGTAAATTTATATTAGATATATCACATCAATAATTAAATTATATTTTGAAAGTCAAATATAATTAGTGGTTAACTTACATAACTCACGGATGTCGTCCTCGTTAATGAAGTCAAAGGTCTCGACTTGTGACTTTGACACTACACCTTCCTCAAAATCCGCTCCCCCCCTCCTCCACGCATGTAGGACAACCTGATGTGATTAAACATGGTGATTACTCATAGCACGTAAAAGGGTGATACAGTGATGAAATGTTCGCCACATTTGACGTCATAAAGTTATGGTCGGTTGGTAGTTTTAAGCATATTCTCTTCTTACGGGGATTTTTTTAAATAAAGGAAAAAATAAAATAAAATAATTTGCAAATAATTTAATAAGCAATTTATTATTTTTTTGAAAAAATACTTTAATTTATTTTCTGGATATATAAATTATAAAATCCATATGTATACAACAGAGATCAAATTATTTTCATCGCAACTTAAAATTAAATTTACCACTAGGCCTAAATGTGTCTCTGTTTCTAACTCAATTATTGAGTCTTCTGAGTAATAAAGTAATCTTTAAGTTAATATTAAAAGTTTAGCTTATTTGTATACACCTTTTACTTTATTGATCACGTTAATTCATTATCACATCTCCGACTGATAAATGATAGCTCTCTAACTCATATCTACTACTGAGTATAAAAATAAGTGAATGTTAGTGATCATACAGTATACACTAAAAACATCTTTAAATCAACTGTCAAAGACATAACATTACTATTTTACTAAATATTTTTATATAGTTGTTACGACTGTTTTCTACTTAAATTAAGACTTCCTATTAATTAGTTTTTGTTATTTTCAATATCGGAAATATAACTCTGGTTTATAATTATTTTATAGTTAAAACAAATATAGAATATTGAATTTGAAATTAATTTTAAAATTAATATTTGAAATTGAATAATGAACTCTCTTTTGACAATAAATATATTTAAATACATATATAAATTACTGTATTTGCATATTAATTATATTTTTACTTTAGGCACTATAAATAACATACACAATAAATAATTAAATGAAACAGTTTTCTTCCAGTTACATGTTTTAAGTATTGTAACAATGTAAAATTTGGTAGATATTGTACCATTATATATATATATATATATATATATATATATATATATATATATATATATAAATGTATACAAAAAAAACATATAAATAATTATATTGTAGATTCAAATATCTTTTTATATTAAACATTGTGCGCTTAATTTCTATTAAGACCCAAAAAAGGAAAACTAATTTTTTTGAGAAAAAAAGAGAACTAAAAAATTGCTACAAAAAAAAATATATTAGTTTCTCCATTTTACAGTTACCAATTGAACATAAGCTAATAATAATAACCTAACGAATATTTTATGAAATTATTTCGATTTACTTCGTTCATTGTACAAAAACAAATATAATAGTAGGGATTAAGTAAAAGATTCTGAACCGAAGAAAATAAAAACTATAATGTAAAGATCCCCGTTTGTTAAGTAATAATTTCTGGGACAGAATTCTGTAAAAATTTATTGATTTTAAAAATCTGACTTTAAAGTAAATTAGTCTTCGTTCAGTATTTACGGTATTACAGTACTAAGAACCCATTGTAGGTCTTTATAATACCATTATTAGCTTGTTCGTTAAAAAGCCTTATTTGACTCATACAAATCATTTTTATATTAATATCATGAAACAATATTTTAAATAATATTGCAGAAATTTTTCATTGTACTAAAGAATAATATTCTTTTGTTTTCTTCTTTTTTTTTTACTTCCTATTAAATGAAAATGACGCAGGAAAATAATCAAAGAAACATTAAAAAACACAATATATTAAATCTTTATTCATTCTATTTTTTCTTTGTCGTTACACCTCATAAAGTGTAACGCATATACTTCCTTATATTAAAGAGAAAAAAAATAGTTTAAGTTTAAAACTGATGCACTATTTAAATTGTCATTTAACATGTACAAAAGGATGTAACATTTAACATACTTCCGTCAAAAATCTCGTTTAACGTTCGTAATTTGAAACAAGAAATAGTTATATTTGATTTTTGATTAAAATAGAAATAATAATATTATGTATAGCAAAAGTTAAATTACACAAATAGACTTATGTATTTCTAATGGGAATGATTGTACAGCGACTTTTGATATATTCCACATTCATAGATCGTTCCATGATTAATTTTAACTTGTTGAGAGTGAACGGAATTGTTAAGGAGATAACAATTTTATTGATATTTTAATTTGGTTATGTGATCATGGATGAAATTAGTTTAATCGCAATAAAGGAATATTTAAATACCGTTATAAAAGGGCAAATATTTTTTGAACTCCATGTTTTATAATATTTAAAACAAATTTAGCTATCCAATTGGAAAACCAATCAGTTTGGAAAAGTTCTGGCGTCAAATAATATTCCGATTCAAGTCGAACAACGATACTGTAGTTACCAACAATGTTTTTTTACTGTAAGACATATATATATATATATATATATATATATATATATATATATATATATATATATATATATATTCAAATTATTATCTCGTAATTACTTGTGCATGAGTTTGCGTGTAATTGTGTGATTGTTAGTATGACTATTTTTTTCTTATGCGTATGTTATATCTCAAATTTTATCCATTTTTGTAGATATAAATAGGTAGGTTGATAGATACACATAGAATCTATTATCTTTTAACAATTCCCATCTCTTGGATCTTACTCATATTTCATATAACATTGTTTATTAATGTTGTCTTTGGCCAACGAAGTGTCAATAGCCGTAACGAAAATAGTTTCTTGTTTCACTTCTTTGTTGAGATGGATCTTATTCTGTCTGAGTTTCTTTGTAACTACTATACCAACGATGCTGTAAACATTCATTATTTTTTGTTTATTAAGTCAGGTAAGTAGGCAGCAATACTACTACATGTAATAATTAATTTTTTCTCAACAATACACCTGCTATTTACAGATTAAAACCATGAATGAGATCTAGGTAAACAGAAAACTTCACCTTGATTTTTGGGGACTTACTTTACTTTGTTTGCTATGTATAAACATTTATTTTTATTATTATGTTCATTCTAGAACAGTGTTTCAAAGGCTGAATATGAAATTAGATTTTATGGTAAAATATAATCTTACAATGATATCAAATTAATTTTAATACCATTTTATTTTATGATGGATTCTATTTTTCAAACAAATAAAATAAAATTGAATAACGTTCTATTTACACTTAATCTAACATTTAAATTTGCAAGGTGGAACTCTAAACTGATAATAATACTCATAGTGAAGAGTTCCTTATATACAAGTAAATATGTATTACCATTTTTTAAATTATTTTAAATAATACTTCTTTTTAATGTAATACAATTATAATCAGGAAATTTTGATGAAAAATACGTAAAAACAAAACAATCGGAGATATATGAGTTTATGTAAAAATAACACTTCTTTTCTACAATGTAATAATTTGTTTTGTCTATTAGGAATTTTTAATATTAGAAATATATTGCTTGTCCCATAATATACTCCATATTACACATTTTAACTGTAACTTTAACTGTATATGAAGTTATAATAGAATATTGAGCAACTAAATATTCGTTGTCTACTTTAATTTATTACAATTGTTATTAGTCTCGTTGTCAAAGTTATGTGCACGTATACAAAAAGACTTCAAATCAAATTATGTGACACCATATGAGCATAATGTTTGAAAGCAAACTTATCAAAAAAGTATATATTTAAATCTACTGCTCTATATCACTTTGTTCCAGAAACATATTTATTTAAAAAATAAAAATCTACAAGACTACATCATTCTAGACTTCTTCACTGACGGCCGTATGTGTAGACGCGATCGATTTTCATTACAATTTTGTGAAACAAACAATCGTCATGTAAAATAATAAGCCAAGCTCATTTTACATTCTTGGTTACAAATCTTAAGGACTGCTGCAATAGTAGATAATATTGAAATATCGAAACGCACTTAAATTTTAAACTAAAATGTTAGGTTAAGAAATTGTTAAAAACACTAAGTATATAATAGAGTCTTTGAAGATTGAAATGGCGGGTGTCGGGTTTGGTTGAAAGACATATTTTTTCGTTTATACAACACAAGGGAACCAGTTTTTTACCACTTTCCATCTAATTCAGTTATAAATATAAAATAGTTTCTTACATAAATATACATATTATTTTGATTCTTTTTGAATCTCAGTTTATTCCTTGATTTTATTTTTGAAATATACGAAGAAATATTTATTACATTTTATTAGCTTAAAGAAAAAAGTTTATCAACCGATTATGTTTTAATTATTCAATTATATTAATGATTCTTTACACAAGAAACACATCACCAATAATTAATTTTTATTATGTTTTAACTACATTCGTTCCCTCAACGGCTCACTATAGTGAGTTGGTTGGTAATCCAGGAACCGTACCTGATCTACACAATAACACCCTAACATCTCTCATTTTAAATTTTATTTCTCATTTAATCACGTTTCTTGACCTACTCTTATTGTTATTATTATTTGTACTATTCTGGAATTATTTATGGTCTTCATTTTATGTTATTTTACCATTTTTATGAGAAGTTATTCGCAATTAAACTACACTCGCTGCTTGTTTTTGTTTGATATATTGACACTTATTTCAGTTTAGTTTTAAATTATCCGTAAAAGTTTACAAAATAATTTTTGTTAAAAAAAAAAAATCGAAAGCAGTTGAGAATATAACACACAAATATTTTTAGCTTCCTACTTTTTCAGAGTATATTATTTGTTTAAGAAGGGACGAACGTGATATATATTGGTAATAATGTATCGAAACCCTTTACAATGTTTGCAATCAGTTCCAGGACTCCACAGATTATATACTGTGCTGTTAAATTAAATGAAAAAATTAACACTTTTTTCAGTTTTTAATCTTAAAATTACATGTAAACATTTATAAATATATTTTTGTTAACAAATTCGAAAAGATTTGAAAAAACTTACACATATTTGTAGTTACCTACGTTGTCAGAGTATATTATTTGTTTAAGAAGGGATGAACGTGATATATCTTGGTAATAAAGTATTGGCACCCCTTACATTGTTGGCAGACAGTTCTACCCTTCCACAAAGTATATACTGCGCTGTTAAAATTGGATAAAAATATTAACTACCTCTACACATGTTTATGGCTTAATATTATTATTTTTTTCAGTAATTCTAACAAGTTTCTTTGTCTGACATTTTATCATAATATTTTTGTTAACATAAAAGACATATTTTACGGATTTATCGCGTTTAATAAAATTAAAACATTAAATACCCATCATTTTGTACTTTTTTAATTTTTTATATTCTAATGCTGATTTTAAACAAGGATAAAAAAGTAAAAGTACTTTTATCCATATGATATTTAATATTTATATATATTTAATATATATATATATATATATATATATATATATATATATACTCTGGGTTTTATACAAATTTCTAAATATAATGAAAAATTCCAACTAAAAATACATATACATATATATTTTGTTCATTTAGATTTTAGGAAACTTTGATACAATATTGTAATTATCGTGTTGTATTTCAAAAAGATTTAACTTATATTAACATCTCAAAAAGTGGAACGTCTCCTTCAGATTAAGTGAAATGATATTTAGTTAGTGCTACCTCTTTTTTTAGGTATATATGTGGATGTATATATTCTTGAGTGTATAACAATGATAACTTTATAAACTTTGAAATTGTTACCATCGACTCTTAACTATTCTAATACATTAATGTACGTAAGGTCTCTAATATTTTAACTGTACGGTAAATTAAATAATCGAACTGCTATTAATATATATATATATATATATATATATATATAAAGTCATTAACGTTCAATTTAGAAGAAGCCAATTTTATAATAATATACAAAATTAATTATTTAATAACAATTTATATAATTTTGACACCTTTAGAGCCAATGGAACGTTGTCTATTATGTTATTATGTTTCATATTGTTGTATTTATGTAGTAAGTTTCTTCAGAAATAATAAATGTATTTTTTAAATATAAGTTTGAAATCTATGTGATTAAAGTTTGATAAATAAAAATGTACAATCCTTTTTGTAGTGTATCTTGAGTGTTTTCATATATTACCATGTCGTCAGTAGTTACTATAGAGACGAACGCAGTGTTTATAAAATCTATATAATACCCTTACCATCTGTTCGATACGATATCCTATAATATGCTAAAAACAACCATTGGTAGTAGTTTGTTCAATAATATCTCTCTAAACAATTTTTTGCTGCCATTAGTTATAGGGTGATCGAAAAATAATAATAAGCCCACAATTGATTTTATCTATTAAAGACCTTTAACATCAGTCGTAGCAAGATGGCGGTTACTATTGAAAGTTTTAAAGTTACCTCCTGCAACCTCTTCTTCGAGGTGTAGGATAAAATTCTAAACTAGTAGGATAAAATCTGCCAAAGTTTATTTGATTATTAAATATATATATATATATATATTAAGTGAGGGGTGTGGAATATTTTGGACGCACGGTATAATAGTTTTTAAATATTATATAATAATGCATTGTTATAATTAATAAATCATCATTTATAACAAAATGCAAACTGAAGCTTACATTAAAAAATTAATAACACAAAAAGGCAATACCTACTACAAATTATTTGAATAATGATCAAGAATTAATTTATTAAATAACGATTTTCCTTAACATTCTAATTACATTACCTTAAAATTTTGGTCACCATGTAATTTTATTTGATAGTTGTGTTGTTTTTTTTATTGTTTGCGTACCTTACTCCTCGAAATTTATGATTAGTTTTGAGATATAATTGTTTTAAATAATGCGTATAAATTTAACTCAAATGATAATAAATATATAATAAAAGTATATTTAAATAAAACAATGAAAAACCATATGAAATTAGTATACCCATAAATATGGGAAATATAACAAAGTAAAAGTATAATTTAATAAATTTAAGATCAACATGTAAGAAGTTCTTTTTTCAAGTAAATTCAACTAAATCTGAATTCTTAGGACATATCTTTAAAATAACTGGTATTTAACCCTCCAGAGACACAATTGTTAAATTACACCCCACTTTTGATTGATTTTTATAAATACTTGGATAATGTTTTATTTAAATCTGACTACCAACACTTTAAATTGTATTGTTTATGGTTAATTGTAATCATATTACATAAAATATAATACTATATTGTATATAGAAATAAATTTTTCGTAATTTAAATTGCATTTAAATTTTCTGTCAACTTTTTTAACTTGCCATGAAATTTTTTTCCACCTTAGAAGATTCAAATAACTAACCTGCTTTAGTAAAAAATAATTGTATTTAAAAAATAATTGAGCTATTGTACATTAAACACACAGTTTACTGTAGCTAGGTAGTTCATTAGCGTCTTTATTTACTCCATACACTCATAGCGCTGTAGCACTCTATGCTCCTCTTAGATGAAGTGAGGGAATGATTAATTTTTCTGTCCCGATTGCGTGGATCTAAATGGAAAGAAAACACACTTTCTTTGCTGTCAGTTTTGGCCAACTTCCGGTATTTGTGTTTGTCAAATAGGAAGGCCTAGTATGTCACAGGTTGTGAGTATTCCTAATATTGCGGAATATGGTCAATTCTAATATTTCTTCCAAAAAAGGTTTCACTATTACCTAGCCAGCTCCTTCACGAAAACTCTTCTCTTCAATTTTGGACTTTCAACTTTTAGATTGTAGAGAACCATTGCATTTATAGCACTTCATTATCACGCACAAGACTCGTAATGGCTAATGGCCAACTTTACGAAACTCGTCATACTGAGTAGGAATAGCATAGCTGGTCAATATAGTCTGTATATACTTTAGTACTGTTATAAAAAGTATAACTGAAGGTTTTATCCATTGTTGATAAAAGCAATACATTTTTATTTTTCTTGGACAATATGTAACTAACACACTATGCGCATCATAAGCAAACACTGATGAGTTTACATCTTTTTGGAAATGAAAGATGGTGATATTTCTGGCTTAGTAGAACGTAACGTTCCAACCATGGTCTTGCAACATTTGGTGGAATAACGGAACAGATAAAAACCAGTTGTCAACTGTTATGTTGCGGTTATTCCCATGCATAGGTTGGTTCAGAGTCCTGACGTTGTACAACGGTACTTTTTTTATTTATTAGGAGGTGTAAATTTACCTGCACAAGGAGTTGCATTTAGCATATAATAGGTTTTGGCGTCATTCATCACAAGTATTTAAAAAACATATATAGTCTAAATGAACAGCGACATCGAAATCTAAAATGTTCTTATCTAAATTGCAATATTCGGATGGAGAGTAGAGGGATTTAGCATTTTCGATAAACCTTTCCCAAACGGCACGGATCCGAGCTAATTTGTCGCTATCTCTTCTGACATACCTAGTCTATTTGACGTCGAAGCTTAGGCAGATTCCCCAAATATAAATCTGTTTAAAGACATATTGTTGATCCATAAACAAAGCTTCCAAATATTACAGACCAAAGTTCCTCTAGATTTATGTGACAATTTCTTTGTACACCATTTCTATGTGGACAGCCAAGACTACCAACCTAATTTACACGGGAGCTAAATTACCCTGTGACAATAGAAACCTTTTAATATTTAAAGAAAGTGTTTGGGGTGTAATATATTCCAGTGTATCTCTGGAGGTTTAATATACAAAGTTGTATCCGAGAAGTAACCATTTTATTTACAATTAAACATCAGCGACAGTACGTGTCGAGATAGTGGGCCTACTACGCACATATAAGTATCTGTGTCAGTGTTATATAGCCTACTAAGTGTATATGTCTTTTTTTAAAATTTACAATGGAAAAATTCCAGCATAACTTCATATTGGCTGAAACGGTCATAGCGCAGAGAAAAATCACTATTGTGAAAATAAGTCATTGTAATTTTAATTTATTCAACTCGTATTTTGTTTGGATTAAAGTTAAAACAAGGTTTTATAAATCTTATAAAGATATAAAGTATCTCAGTATTATGGTAAAGTCATTTCGATTCTGCTGGCGTATATTGGGCATCTATAAACAATACTTGTAATTTTATTACATTTTTATAATTTATTATTTATCTTTATTTAATGAGATTATATACATGTCGTTTATAAAATGAAAATTTTAAAAACATGTACTGTTTAAAATATGAATTTGTAAATGTATCACTATTGTACCACGAACCTACCTTAAACTTTGCATTTCCTCGAATGGCGAGGTAACATTTTTCCAGCCTAGTTATAAATCAAATTGATTAAAGATCGTGCCTATGACAATAAAGTAAATGTGTTGAGTATTTATATGGTCCATCTCAATAATAGGTTTCAGTAAGATCTTTCTTTTTTAGGTTTCATTTACTTTTAAAATAAATATTAATTTTATATAACTCTAGTGATTTTCCAAGTAAAAGCTGAATTCACTCGTATAAACCTTAGAGTTTTTAGTAATGTATCACAAATAATATTTTGCCCGATTTATTAACAGTTTATCAACAGTTTACAATTTAGCTAGTACATGACCTTTATAAGAGACGCCGACTAAGCATATTATGCATTACTGTTTCTTAAACAAATTATATTTTCAAAAAAAATTTAAATGTTTTGGTAACCACGCTTTTATAAAAACCTCTTGGTGACAGTTATTTTAACAGTTTGCGTATGGAAACTTGTACATTTTGAGAAAATATTATTGGTTTTGGTTATCACGCTATTACATAGTTTTCGTTACAGTGATTTTCACAGTTTTTGATATAAAAAAATATAGGAATTCGCAGCCTACTTAGGTTCTAGACATTTTTTCATATAATGTATGCTTCTAACCAAATTAGTGTACAATATAGATTTAGGTATAAGACAGTAAACATTTGAACAATATTAAAACTATTGGAAAATTTGTCACAAAGTTGGATATGTCTTATTAAACATTTGTTGATAGTGGGCTAGCCGTAGTTTACCTAACAAGAAAGATTTTATTTGGGGGGGGGGGTTAATCCCATTTATAACCAATCTAACACATTCGCATGTAAAAGTTAACCTAATTCCCATAATTTGGGTTTAGTTAAAGAACAATTTTTAAACTTATATACCAATATGACCATAATAGTTTGGGGGGGGAACTACCAAAATTGGCTTGGAAAATGGAAAGACCATTACTCTTCACTCTGTCTGAAATAGCGTGTTATAACAATTTCTGTACTTATATAACTTTACTTCTTAAAACATTATATTACGTATACTTAGTTAAGTACTTTGAGATACTACAGACAGAGAGAGTGAGAGATGTTTGGCATGAAAAGAGAGAATAAACAAAATTATTTATTACCAAAGAATCAAAACTAGGAGTATATTTTATGTAAAAAGCACTCATATTTTCTGATTTTTCCGATAGCATAATATATAAATCTAGTTTTCATATCATGAATTCGTTAATTACTCATTCAATGCTTATACCATCCGGTATATATTTTATTTTTTGCAGTTTGTAATTTAAGATGTACAATATCACTATTTTTGCTATAATTGTAATTGTATTTATAGAATCCTGTGTTTGAGTTGATATTGTTATGCATATATCAAGAGATGTTTTATTAGTTTTTATCGAAATAGGATGAGAAAAGTTGTTGCGCGGCCAGTGGATTGAAGCAGTATGTCTTTTTTACACTCAACGTGTTTTTGAACATGTATCTAAACATTTTACTAATACAATTTGTATAAGACAGATGCTAGAAAAATTTGTGTTTTTAATCAATAAGTAGAAGGTGTAGGCCCTTTGTTGTAAAAATTAGTAAGTAAATCTAAAAAACATATACTTATGAACAGTTTAGAAAGGCAACCCGGTCAGAGGATTATTAACTAGAATAAGGCATAAAAACAGTCCCTTCAGATGAAGTATATCAGGTGAATAAAATAAGGATATTTTAATTGTGTCTAAAATATACAAGATTCCTGCAGACAGAAAGCTGAAGTTAGAATCTTTTACGAAGCTTAAACAAGTTATTAACAATAATCACAACCAATGGATTAACCAAAACATTCACCATAAAAACTAACATATACTCGTTGATTGAAAGTTATTAACACAATATAAACTGCACTAACTCAGAGTTGTTATACTTTTCTAACATCTGGTTTTTTTTACATCAAGGTCAAACACCATTCTTTTTGTGGTAGAAGCAGCCACATAACACTTTTATGTTTAATTTAGTGTTAACACATTGTGCTGTTTTAAAATGGTATTTTAAAATACCGAATAAATGGTATTTAGTTGTCATTAAAAATAACATAAAATAACATAAAAATTTTTACCTAAAAATGTGACCTTTCCTATTACTTCCTAATAAAAATAACATCATCCTTTAGGTAATCCATCAAACAATTTTAAAACTTTTCTCGTTCTTTCACAGATCGTTATATAACGTACTGTGAAGACTTAGTTTCAATCTAGCTAATAAAGAGCACCTGGACACTTTTATTCCAGCTATTCTTCTTGATGAGCAAGGAAAAAAAAGTTCCTTATTCTTCCATACTTTTTCAAAAATGTCGAGATGTACGTCAAGCTGTGGATGTAAATATGCTTGCAATATATGTCCAGTTCCCAGTTCAGATAACTCTAGGCAACACCCGATTAGCCCTAATGACGTCTGCCGATTGGTATCAAAGGGGGTATTAGTCTATATAAGAGTCTAAAGTTTATTCAATAAAATCAAACAATCTCCATGATTTGGAGACAAATAACAATCTATGTTCAAAGTGATTTTTATGTGTGTAAATGTCACTTTGTCCATGTCTACTAACATACCTAATTGTCTGTTGACATCTAATTTAATGCATTATTTATTCTCTATACAGTATTTACAAATCTTAAGTGAGGAATTACCTGAAAATTGATCATAGAATAGACCAGGCGTTTTATAATCCTTGGCTTTGGATTTATATTATCAAATAGCATATTATATTAAAATAATAATTTTTCGTTCCTTATTTTACGATTTCTTTCTGTTTTAGTTAATTATTTTTCATCTGCACAGGTGTTATTTTGTAAGGTTTTACGATTATTATTTGTTCAGTGTAATAATTAAAGTTATTTTCTGTTACATAAGTAAACTAGTTTAATTTCATTTCTCATTTCTTGAGTTTTGCCTATGAACTTTTCCTTTTGAAGGAAAATGTTGGATTTAATTTTATATAAAGTAGTAACTTCAGATTATTAAAGATTGGGTTTCGTTGTAAGTAAAAAAAAGAAAAAAAGATTTGAAGTTTTGAATAAAACCAAATTGAGTTGTTGATAAACGCAATCATATTCTATCGTATTTAATATATTAGTTTGGAA
Source organism: Aphrophora alni (assembly GCA_963513935.1). NCBI lineage: Eukaryota > Metazoa > Arthropoda > Insecta > Hemiptera > Aphrophoridae > Aphrophora > Aphrophora alni. Next base: position 77,057,646 of record OY740766.1, read on the forward strand.
TAATTTTATGGTCATGGAATATCAGCAGCTATAGGATTTTTATATACTTATTTAATCACGTTATTACAATCGACTTAGCGCAACATGATAGTCACAATGTATACTAGAAATTTAGATAACTCCAAGTGGGATGAAGTGAATATGTGTTGATAGTCTCTTATATATTTCTGGGTGTTTTATATATATAATATTTAGATTGTCATTATCCTTTCTCAAAATGGGATGGAAAAAATCCTTTTTTGATACATTTAATTTCTATAATAGTTTGATTGTTTACTTTTATAATAATGAAAGTCACTACTTTACTTCGAAATGGATAAATATTTTATCTATTGTAAAATATACTTTCATATTTTTCGATTACATTAACTAAATAACATATTTTAATATTATTAAATTAATATGTACTTTACGTTCTTTTATGACTTTTTTGTATGTAACTTTTTTTTTCTTCTTTGCACATTTGTGTTAAATAATTTTCATTCAAAACCACGAAAAAATTGCATTAACAAAAAATAGTGCCATGTCTAAAGGAATATTTGAATATAATTTACCAATAATCTTCATCGTCTCCACTGTGAAGACCTTACTCTAAAATATATTGTTAGGTAAACAAGTTCAGGTATCATCTTGCAGCTGTCAAACCACCATGTATAGATATATGAATTATTTTCACAGATACAAATTATTTTAAAAATTGTAGATCTTTCTTTATACAATTAATAGATCAACTATTTTATTGAATGGAATTGCCATATTAAGTGTTTTTCTTCAATGTGATTTTTAAAACGTTTTGCCGAAACTTGACGTGAGTGGGATGATATTTTTAGTTTAAATATATTATAACATACCGAAATAGAAAGCTCCAAAGGTCAGTACCCGGCAGGCCATAAATCGTCAAGACATGAAAGGATTGACGGACATAAAAAAATGTTTCAACAGGGAAACAACGCACCCAAACCGTCACACAATATCCATCAAACTTAAGCTTTTAATACCGAAACAAATTGTAACAAGCCAATCAGAGCAAGTGAATCAGTTCAGAAATAACGTCCAAAAATTAAAACTAACTAATGGAAGAAGAGCATCATGACGCTGTTTTAAAAAGAGGAGAACTTATAAATAAGGGTAAAAGGCAGGACACGTGGTTCTTTTTAGGTATTTTGGTTCCGACGTCGTATTAGAAGGTTGTTCCGGGGAAGTGTTTCTCCTGATCGAAAGAGTTAAGTGTTTGTGAAGGACTTTGCCTATCCTATTCGTCGTTTTTCTTTTTTAATAGAACTGTTAAGTTTATAAAAGTCAATAAAAAGTTATCCGTCGTTTTAAAAACTAAAAGAATCGTCGTATTAAAGTATAAGAAGTCTTCGTGGTCGTTAAGTGAGATAAGTGTGAAGTTTAAGGAGTCATCGTCGTATTAAAGTTAAATCAGTGAGAAGCAGTAACGTCGTAAGAATTAAAAGCATCATCGTCGCAAGAGTGAGTGAAGAAAGGTGTAACCCGCGATTGGGATCATCTACGGGAGAGGCAAACCATCCAACCATCACGCAATCTTCGAGAGAACCACGGAACGAGAACAACCCAAAAAAACTGGAAAGGAACACGTCAATTGATAAGTAGAACTTAAAGGACAATACATTTAATAAATTACCACCCAATTTTGTTTTTTGTAATAATAAAATAAATTATAGCCACCTAAGAACCAACGAACCCCAATAGAGATTTAAATTAAATTCAAGTAAATAACCTTCAGTTAGCCGGAAAAAATATTTATAAAGCTAATTAAAATTAGAGTCAAAATTAAATACAAATTAAATTGATGCATTCTTAAATTCCTTGTTTTAGACTAAGTTGTTTAGGATAAGAATTTATAGTGAAGATGTACCTAGTTTAAGCCGTAGTATAAAATTGTAGAATAAGATATTAATCAGTAATATTTTGAGCATCAAGGTAAAAATTATGTTTTAAATGATTAAAAAATTAATATTTAAAAGAGTTAATTATTCAAAATGTTTAATTAAAATTGAGTTATAATCCTACATGTTTTGAGTGTTATTATTTTAATCAATTGTCAAATAACTAACGAACTAATAACCAAATGAATAATAATATTAATAAATAGTAAAAAGAAATATAGGAGAGTTTTCCTATATTTAAGCGACCAACGTGTAGCAAATAACTAATAAAAAATAAAAAAGAGAACGTCTTAAACGTTATATTTGGCGACCCAACAGGTGTGGCTATAATTAATTTAAATTAATTAATTAAATTGATAAATTGGTGGTATATTGAATAAGTTAAGAAAGACATTCAAACAAGTTTAAAAAGACAATTAATAAATTAAGTTCATGTTTAGAAAGGATAAGAAATTAAATATAAGCCAATTTAAGTTAAGAAGAAGTGATAGGTTAAAAAGTAAACCTAACAATAGTAGAATTAAAATGGCAACTAATGACCAAATTGAGTTAGGGGAAAACAGGGAAACTGATAACGAATTAGGTGTAGAAGGAGTTGAGAGTAGGGAATTAAATGTAGAATCTACGGGGGAACCAATGCAAATTAATAATGGGGAAACAGTAGACGAAATTAACGGGGGTAAACAAAATGAAAGGGTGTTGGGGACGGAGCCTAGTTTCAATATAGAATTATTAATGAGACAAATGATGGAACAAAATGCAAAACGCGAAAAAGACGCGATTGAACGCGAGAAAGCCAAAGAAGCAGAATCTATAGAAAGTATGAAAACGTTGTTAGAATCAAATAAGGCAGAGATAATTGGATCAGTTAACCTTAAAATTCAAGAGATTAGGGAAGAAATTAAATTAGCCAGTAAAGCCGTGGAGGAAAAATTAGAAAAATCTATAAAGGGGAAATGTTCAGCCATAGATAATAAGATAAGGACCGTCGATAGCAAAATTAACGAAGTGGGAGAGAAAATTCAAAATGTAGAAGTTCGGTTAGGTCGGAAAATCGAAGAAAATAAACAGGGCACCCGGACACAAATTGTAGGACTAGAAATTAGGACCACAGATTTAGAGACAAAAATAAACGAAAATAGCTATGTCGAAATTCAAAATAAATATTCAGAGACAAATGACCAGGTTAGGGAATACGTAGAAAAAACAAAGGAGTTGCAGACAAGGATTACAGAAGTAAATACGCGTTTGAATAAAATTAAAAATGGTGAAGTGATAAAGGAGCCGGAAAATATGAGAAATATTAACTTTACGGGGAGGGAAAGATTCCCAATGCAATTTTTAAAAACCTTAAAAGAAATGAAAGAATATTATGGGGAAGAAAACGTAAATTGGATAGACAAATATTTAAAGGATGGCGCATTTATATGGTGGCAGTTGCATCGCGAAGATATCAAGAGTTTCAGTGAGTTCGAACACATATTTAAAGAAAAGTACTTTAACGAGATCATACAGGGGGAGATAAGAGATAGGTTAGAATTCGGAAGATATAAAGGACCAATTAATGAACAGACAGTAAGTTACGTAGAGAACATTCTATTGGAATCTGGATCCCTCGAGCCGCGTCTTACTGAGGTACAGTTAGTCCATAAAATTGCAAAGCATTTTCACCCAACAACGTTGGTCGCCGTTATTACGAGGGGTATTGCAACGAAGACCGAGTTCATAAAGTTAATAATGGAGTTCAAGAATGTGCCGTTACCACCTACCAACTTTAGGGAACCCCCCAATCGACAAGAATCTCCAAACAAAAACAACCATTATGAAAGCAGGGACAATAGAGACAGACATCCAGGTCACTGGACGACCGGGTATAATAAATTTAAAAAACAGAGGACCGACATATTACGGGAAAAGAGAAACACAGAATGGTGAGGGGACTAGCCGACAAAAACAAGACAATTCACAATGACATGGGGGAAGGGGCAAACAACTCTTAAGTAAAAACAATAATGAAGATAAATTAATAATAAATACAGTATTTGCAGATATTAGGGAATATTTAGAAGAATCGGAGGATTCCGACACAAAATTTTCTGAACCTAACAGTTGTCCTGAAATAAAAATTTGCATAAATGACCAGGTATCAATTTTGGCATTAATAGATACAGGGTGCGAATTAAATTCAATGTCTGAAGAATTTTATAATCAAAGTAGATCTAAATTTGGGAACTGTGAGGAGTTACCTGTAGCTGGAGTGAAGGTAATTGGAGCCGTTGGTCTGCGTTCCAAGAGTATAAAAAAAAACAAATAATTATTAGTGTTAGAATTGGGAACGAAAATATCAACATGCATTTTATAATCGTCCCAGGCTTAATAAGAGAGTGCATTATAGGATTAGAATTTCTGACAAAACATAAGGCTATCGTTAATTTTATGAATAATAAATTAGAATTTAATAAAGGGAACAATTTGCCGAATCAATTAAATGTCATTTCATTCAACAGTTGTCAGGAAGGAATTAAAAATTTTAACGAAATTAATCACATGGTATTTAAACAGGAGGAGATAGAAGAGGAAACCATAAAAATTAAGGTAGATGAAATAAATATTTTAAATTCAAATTATAAACAGCAATTATATAAATTATTAATAAAACATAAAGGAGTCTTCAGTAAAAAACCAGGAAAAATAAAGAATTACCAACACCATTTTAAAGTAAACGACCAAACACCATACTGTCAGAGAAGTTGGCCCATAGCTACAAAATATCAGGATGCCGTGGACAAAGAAATTAAAAGGATGATTGAGTATGGAATAACCGAAAGAATTTGGGCTAAATACTTATTAAACCCAGGAAATATTCCAGAGCCAATAACCAAACAAGAAGATTACATTTTAAGGATAAAGAACAAAAGAGAAAAATATGCGGAGAAGTATAACGAACTACATCCTCCCACGGAATACGAAATAGATGATAAAGTTTTGATAAGGGCGTGTGTTCCATCCAGTACAATAGATAAAAGGTATCATAAGTTCTGCGAATTATACGAGGGGCCGTATGAAGTAATTGAAAAGTACGGGAAAACCACATACAAGGTAGGCAAGACTGGAGATAAAAATAAAATTAGGGGAATATTTAATTGTAGGGTAATTAAGAAATATAACACATAAAGATAAATAATAATAAAGTTTTTTTTTTAATTCTAGATAAATAAATTTAAACAAAATAGAGATAGTCTTACGATAAATTGTTTTAAAAGGAAGGGTAGTGTATAAAAGAAAGGGCATTGTTCGGTTAACCATAATAGAAGTCAGTCTGTAGGTCGAATTCCTGGGGTTATTGTTAGCGTAGAAAAGGTTGACACGGTCATAAATTTTAAGTTTAAAGAGACGATAGACAAATGTAAACAACCGATCGATAGGTTTTATGTTTAAAGGGTAGTTTGTAAATATTAAACGTTGTTAGAAAGATATGAATTTTAAAGTTAAGTAGGTAATTACATGATTAGATTAAGAAAACAAATATGTGTGAATTAATTAGTAAGTAATATAATAGTTGTAAAAGGAAATTAAGGGTGTATCAAATTTTAGAATTTTAATTAAATTGAAAATTTTAAAATTTTGGGGACTTATATAACATACCGAAATAGAAAGCTCCAAAGGTCAGTACCCGGCAGGCCATAAATCGTCAAGACATGAAAGGATTGACGGACATAAAAAAATGTTTCAACAGGGAAACAACGCACCCAAACCGTCACACAAGATCCATCAAAATTAAGCTTTTAATACCGAAACAAATTGTAACAAGCCAATCAGAGCAAGTGAATCAGTTCAGAAATAACGTCCAAAAATTAAAACTAACCAATGGAAGAAGAGCATCATGACGCTGTTTTAAAAAGAGGAGAACTTATAAATAAGGGTAAAAGGCAGGACACGTGGTTCTTTTTAGGTATTTTGGTTCCGACGTCGTATTAGAAGGTTGTTCCGGGGAAGTGTTTCTCCTGATCGAAAGAGTTAAGTGTTTGTGAAGGACTTTGCCTATCCTATTCGTCGTTTTTCTTTTTTAATAGAACTGTTAAGTTTATAAAAGTCAATAAAAAGTTATCCGTCGTTTTAAAAACTAAAAGAATCGTCGTATTAAAGTATAAGAAGTCTTCGTGGTCGTTAAGTGAGATAAGTGTGAAGTTTAAGGAGTCATCGTCGTATTAAAGTTAAATCAGTGAGAAGCAGTAACGTCGTAAGAATTAAAAGCATCATCGTCGCAAGAGTGAGTGAAGAAAGGTGTAACCCGCGATTGGGATCATCTACGGGAGAGGCAAACCATCCAACCATCACGCAATCTTCGAGAGAACCACGGAACGAGAACAACCCAAAAAAACTGGAAAGGAACACGTCAATTGATAAGTAGAACTTAAAGGACAATACATTTAATAAATTACCACCAAATTTTGTTTTTTGTAATAATAAAATAAATTATAGCCACCTAAGAACCAACGAACCCCAATAGAGATTTAAATTAAATTCAAGTAAATAACCTTCAGTTAGCCGGAAAAAATATTTATAAAGCTAATTAAAATTAGAGTCAAAATTAAATACAAATTAAATTGATGCATTCTTAAATTACTTGTTTTAGACTAAGTTGTTTAGGATAAGAATTTATAGTGAAGATGTACCTAGTTTAAGCCGTAGTATAAAATTGTAGAATAAGATATTAATCAGTAATATTTTGAGCATCAAGGTAAAAATTATGTTTTAAATGATTAAAAAATTAATATTTAAAAGAGTTAATTATTCAAAATGTTTAATTAAAATTGAGTTATAATCCTACATGTTTTGAGTGTTATTATTTTAATCAATTGTCAAATAACTAACGAACTAATAACCAAATGAATAATAATATTAATAAATAGTAAAAAGAAATATAGGAGAGTTTTCCTATATTTAAGCGACCAACGTGTAGCAAATAACTAATAAAAAATAAAAAAGAGAACGTCTTAAACGTTATAATATATTAAAGGAAATACATTTATTTTTGAAACTACAGATTAAAAACTATCACTTTGAAGTCATACTATCAATCAATACCTATCTTCACTTAAATATAAATAAACCTCTCATATCTGCTATACTTTTAAGTTTGAATAGCTGAAACTGAAAATAGTCAACAGTATAATGACTATAAAATAATACGAAAAACTATAGTAATATAAATATAGATTTTGTTTGAGACTTATTTTAGTACTACTTAAACTTAAATAAAGACGTATGGACTATATCAGTTTACAAAATATAGTTTTGTATCAGTGGGAACGCTTCAATAATTGGTGACATTCCACTACATAGATATTTTGGCTACATTTTGTTAGTTAAAATCGATTAATCTTTAACTAAAATTGATCACCAATAAAATTTAATAAAAAATTTCTTTTTACATTTGGTTATTTGGTGTTATGTATAATATAAGTGTTTAACCAATAATATTTTCTTGTTGTTAAGAAAGAAATATCCATCCCTTCAAAATAATATGGCTGTATCCTAAATTTGGTCATCCTTTTAAAGTTTTTTAAAACAAACGTGTGTTAAAAAAGTAAGAAGAATATTGTTGACCATCTACAACATCTGTACTTAGATGGTTAAAAGGTCAAAACATTGTCTTCTTCGATCTAATATTAAGAAATATCTTATTATTTTCACACAAAGTAATCATGTCCATTCACTCAAATTAATTTGTAATAGACTACACTTCTTCACTTATAATAAAAAACTAGTTTCATACATAACAAACATATGAACTACAAATTTGAAACTAGCAGATATAAAATGTAACACACTAAAAAATTGGCTTTATTACTACAAATAGTACTCAGTGAAATCGGTATAATGTTATCATTGCACCTATGTTATTCGCGATTCCGATTCTTGCACTATACATGCAGTTAAAGCATGAAATTATAAATGTCAATACTGAATTTTGTGTTTGTAATGCAAATTCAGGTTATCTTTAGTCATAGAAATATTTAATGAGTTTATATATTCATAGGTTTAAAGTAAAGAGAGACAAGACACTTTAACTTATCAACCCCAATTCTTTTTTACAATAAAAACCAGTATATGATTCTTTATAACTTCTATATTGCGTATAATTAGTGATATAGTTTTAGCATGTATTAAATTACAGATGAAAGTAAAACTTTGTTCGTTTCACAATTAACAACAAAATTCTTTCATAATATACAATTCCCGTTCACAAATCATTAATAGAAGAATACAATATATTCACTTTCTTTATTTAGATTGCGTCAATGCTTCTAGAAAAGACAATATTTTATATTTATTAAATGTATTATAACCTTTAGTTTAAAAAATATAATATTAGCACAATAAACTCTTTGCATTGATATTGTTTGATCAATTGTTCATAAAATACGTACTTTAAAAATACAATAATTGAGCTGCATTATTGTAATTCACTTCTAAGATCATTCCCATTCTATTATTTTAATAAGTTACAATAATTCAACTAAACATCAAATATGTACATTAATCAGTAAAAAGTTCGAAGTCAATTATTATTTGTTCATGAAACACAAGGTCCAATAAACATCACAAAGTTTATTTAGACTAATTTCTGATGAAATCTATGCGCGCATTGCACTGTCATGTTTATTGACAAGGTACCTCGATGGAATAAATTAGGTCTAATTCTATATGGCAATGAATCAATGTACAGAGAGATTATAAATGATTTATTTATTTTAATATGACATTGTATTGAAATTATGTTTGCTATTTCAGGCGTCTGGAATGTCGCTTTTGCAATGTGTATAGCTTTGATAACACCCTAATACTGTACTTTTTCATTCAATGCTGTAAATTGTTCTAATTATGTAAATTAGTGTTCGGCGAGAAAAAAAAGATTCAAATACAGATTAATTTATTTTAGTAAGTCTATTGTGTAGTATTCAAGGGGTAGGTGTCTCTATTTATTATATTTAAAAATGATAATGATCACTAGTTTTTTTACTTTAAAAATAAAAATTACAGTATATTAATTAGAAAAAAGCGGATTCCATATCAAACCTATAAGAAGATATTACTCAAAAGGATATGTTTATCCTCAAAACTTCTAAATTATTAAAACAATCAGAAATTATAGATACAGCTGTTGAATTTCAAACTGGGTTTTGGACAAATTTGACACAGAAGCTATGTTTTACTATCTGATTAATATAATGAGTAGTAAAATTATCTTTTGATAATTGTAAAATATCGACGTTTCAAAAGAATTTTACAAGGTAAAATATTAAATATATTTTTTGGAAATTACCTATAATCTATATAGGTAGTATATGAGCTAATAGAAATACACACCTTTAAACCAAGGTGAAAGATAATCAAAACAATATCCTCTTAACCTCAATTGGAATCTAGGTATTTTAGCTAGAGTAAACAATAATTATATAACAAATTTGAAATTGAAAGATTTATGTTACAAATACTATTTCCAAATTTATTAAATAAGTATATGTATTATTATGCAAAGTAATATCTAGCCGAAATAAAAATATATGAAACTATTATTTGACGGAATGAAACTTGAATTTGGAAAGAGTTCGTCCCAGCCGATAATTAAAAATAATAATAATTTGCCGATACCTAAATGGTATATTCAAAAACTAAAAAGCAATAACTTTTTTGGAACACCAAACAGCTGTTTAAACGATTGACAATATATTAGCTTCTCAGCAAGTGAGAAATGCAGGTGACACCAATGAATTTAATTCCATATCCAATGAAGTTGGACTGATAATAAAAACAAAAATAGTTATTGTCGATGAAGTTGTACATCATTCTTAACGTCAAAGAGGAAACCAAGGACCACCAGGAAGGAACTTATAACTTGAAATAACGGTTATAATATCAAAAATTAAAAAAAAATATGAAATAACATAGTCTGACTTTAATATATGTACTTTAGCTTAGAGTCTTGTGAAAAGTTCAGAACCACGTATACGTAAATCATTAACACTATCTCTACAGCAATAGAGCGCGGGAAATCCTCGAAGTAAAACTAGCTGCTATTAAGGCAATAACAGTAACAAATAATGTAATTTGCATTCGACGAACGCGTTGTTGTTGAGGACTCGGTTTATTTAGAGTTGTAATTATCAAAGCGATTGATATATTAGTACCCATAGATCTTTACCTTCCGAGCTACCATTATTAATTGCTGTGAACAAATATAAATAAACTACTAAAACGACGATAACCCTGTATTAACAAATTGGACGCCGTTTCTATTGATCACAACATTGTATATAACTACAGTGATACTACTAGACGCAATATCGCAACGGTTGTGCTGGTGGAAATAGAGTGAATACACAGCATAACAGTATTAATGAAAAATCAGCTGCTTGGGAGGTAATTAACATAATGAATCAACAATAATGAGCTACGCTTGTGGAAGCTTCAAAAACAAAATTAATGAAAACAAAATATTCACACACAAACGCTTTATTGGTGCAACACATAAATATAGAAGATGACGTTTCTCTAAGTTATCATCCCCAGTTACTACATGTACACAACCTGTCAGTAGGCTTTATATGTATCTAGTAACTAAAGATTATGACTTAGTATTTGAAACGTCTTCTTGTATTTGTATTGCACAAATAAAGTTGTATTGTTGTGGGAAATTCTGTTTTCATTCATTTTGTTAACATAATCAAGGTTAGGCAAACATTTGAAAGCGGCAGTATCAAAAATAATCTGAATAATGCCAAAATTTATAATTTGTAAGAAACAAAATAAAATAGATGGTAAACAAATATATAAAAATTACCATCCGAAAATAATTAATTCGATTCCGAGGACACTATCAAATTCATATATACTGCTCTTTGATAGAAAATTTTAATTTTCCTATTTTAGATGATTTTTATGAGATTCATTGCCAAAATATGTGTTTCCAAATGAATCGGAAGTGTTGAATTTAAATAAGTCAAGAAGGACAAGCATTTATTGGATGAATTATGTAATAAGAGGAAACAATATAAAATATTTTGCAGTTTTGGATATTTATATCCACCTACCGATTGAAATATTTAAATTCGTCGCCATTAAATTGGCATGTAAATATAAATTATGAGAGCAGAAAATATGAAAATACAATTAATTTAGACCATTTGTGATTAGATTTTATTTCATAAAAGTCATGGTTTGTATGTTAGACAGAAACTCTTATTTCACATGCAAATTTGTCCACAAATTGTTTGACTACCTCTCCAAACAGACCTTATTAATTTATTGACCTATAATTAAATACCGAATATCAACTTAACTGGGACGAACCCAGTGACCATTGCTCCAGGATACCTGAAGGGACTAATGAAATTGAAAACATACAAGATCTTTTAATTATTGAACAAAAAAAGTAACAAGTGAGTAACTAATAAATTAAATATAATGTTTTTCTACTTTACACCCCCAAAAAAGACATTGAAAACGGAAATTTATTATAGTGTAAATAAAGTTTTGAAGAAGATTGATTCATCCCCTTATTGTGATTTTATACAGACTACGATTTAAAACTAATACGTCTTACGTTCCGTCTAACCGAGCAGCCCATATAAGAAATCTTACCTGTTGTAACGATATTATGATCAATTCAAACTAAAACGGGTTTGAACACCATGTGTTATATGAAATCTATGTAATCGTAAAATATAAATGTAAGTAATTGAGAAATCCGCATACATAATTTATCTCCCAATAAATTTTAACGGTAATGATCATAATGGCTTTACAATACTCGTATTTAGTATCCATTTTATCAATACCCATACACAGTATTAGGTGGCCAATTGTTATCGTGATTCTAGCATATACCAGGAGTGAGGGTTTTCAGAAACTGTTGAACTTTATCCAACAGGTTAGCTTTCTAGACTCCGCCATTATAAACAAGCCAATGGGCAGGGACAAGTCAGCCATTGAGCCTGGTTACAGCAATTTTGATTATTTTCTGCTTGTTTTAGCTCACCAAATCGCTGGTCCTTAGTTCATCTAGGTCGTATAATCCCAGTATAAATGTATCTCATCTGTGAAAGTTTTAGTTCTCAATTTTTCCCACGACTCTTCATAATGCCATTCACGCCTTATTTATTTCTTAACAGTCCACCTGAAGTGTGAATTCCAAGTAAAGTTCTTGCCAAGCATCAATCCTGGATGTTTATCTCCATTCGTGCTGGGAATTGTTTCCCCAGAGTGTATTTATATCACTCATGTTTGGAGTGATCCTCTTTCTTGTAAATGAAATCAGTCTTTGTGGGATTTAAGAGTTTTCCTACGACACCACCCCTTTACTAGCAATAGAGCTCCTTTCATGATATCTAGCACTGTATTTCATTGACTCACTTGGAAACCAATATATCCATTGCATTTCCTGGATCTAGTATCCCTCCGATGAAAGAAGATCTAGGTCTATGTTAGCTACCAGGCAAACGGTTGAGTTAACCCTGTGTCGTTACAGGACACCGAACCATCTAATCATAGGACTCCTTGTAAAAAGTTCGTCTATGTCAAGAAAGACACCGAAGGCATATCCCCTGTTAGGAATTAACTTCCATTGTTTGTACTAGACTGTAGAGTGGAGCCTTACATCCTGTGCCTGACAGGTAAGCGTGTTGACTTATATGAATTAGGATCATAATTCAGCTTACGTATTTCTCTACCAGTTTCTTCAGTGCCTTCAAAATTTATTAAAAACTGATAAGTCTATAAGCTATGGCCTGAGCATCTGATATGCGACCTGGCTTAGTATTGTCCCAGTTTAGGCAACGCCCGATTAGCCCTAATGGCGTCTGCCGATTGGTATCAAAGGGCGTATTAGTCTATAAGAGTCTAAATTATATTCAATAAAATCAAACAATCTCCATGAGACAAATGTACAACTCGACATTTTTGAAATAGTATCGAAGAATAAGGAACTTTTTCTTTCCTTGCTCATCAAGAAGAATCGCTGGACTAAAAGTGTCCAGGTGCTCTTTATCAGCTAGATTGAAACTAAGTCTTCACAATACGTTATATAACTATCTGTGAAAGAACGAGAAAAGTTTTAAAATTGTTAGATGGATTACCTAAAGGCTGATGTATTTTTTTTATTAAGTAAGTAATGGGAAAGGTCACATTACCAGACTGACCCGTAACAACCTACAAATAATGGGGTAAATGTACGATGCTATTTTCTGTAATAAACCCGGAAACATACTTTGTCAGGGTCTGGCAATTTTAAAAGAATTGTCGAACCACCAAATTTCTTCAATATGTATTATTGTTGGGTTTGCGTTATGCTAGTTTTCCAAGTTGGAACGCTACAAAAAATGTCAAACCATCTCTATCAGTCTACGTTCCTGACCACCGAGTCAGGAAACTCTGCCCTGGGTAAAACGTCAATCGTTTATTTACCAGTTTCTTTATACTCTATATTTAAGTGAAACAACTACCAATTAATTTAAGAAGATCAGAGGCAAGAATCTGATGAAACCATGCTCTTTGTGAAGGTCAATCCATCTCCTTACAGATCTTCCTCCAATGCTAGTAGCTTGCCCTTTTTAAAGGATTTTTAACTATGTTATGGACAACTTGAATGCGTCCTATCTACCGTAAAGTGTAACTATAATAAACAACCGCGTAAACTTGTCTTTTTTAAAATCATAAAATGATTAAGTCCAACTTTAAATTGACCCCAATCAATTTATTTGTAAGAGAAAAATGTTCATGAAATTGAAATGAGCAGCAGCCTACTGCAAAAGCTGTTCTGTCTTAACTTTGGATAAAAAGCGTATTACACTTCCATCACGTTGATGCCTCGTCACACGTAGTTCAGAGTTCAATACGTTGCCCACCCAGCACCATTCGTATGCGTGTAAGTCCGTACTTGAAAACTGCACACATATCACCAATTTTAAAAGTATATTTAAATAAGTAAAATATGTACAGACCATTCACAGAGTCTCAGCCACTAAATATTCATTTAATATCGCATTAGATACAACATACGTGATATCCATCTCCACATCACCAATTACTATTGCACACACTAGGTATCATAAATCGACACTATTCACGTATCCAAGTATAAACTATTGCCTTTCCTTATTTTATAATTTCTGAATATATATCATAACAAGTATATTACACTGTGATATAAATAACCTCAAGTACAATTTTATTCTTCTTTATTCCGTGTGAAACTTTAATATTATTGCTAATATTATCAAAGGTGCATTTTTAAGAAAATGTGCATTTTTCTAATACACTAATATTCCCGACATTTAACTAAATATCACCCATGTTAAACATATATTGAAACAGAACTAACAATGTTACTAAAGAGGACTATACATTTTTAATAAATATCCACATCATAACATGGAATGTTTTTAGTTCTGTGAAATAAATAATCGACATCATACACATTTATATTAAAAACAATTAAAACCATTAAAATCATCAGTCTTATGTCCACCTATACGTACAACTTTATTTGTTGTTGCTACATTATTCTTCCCGAACAGTGTAATTATGTTATGCATGTTAGTGTAATTATATATTTTTTAAAATGAATATTTGGTCAATCCCATATATACATGATGTAAATTATATTAAAAAATTTAATTTATTATTTATAATTGTTTCAGAAACAAAAACACAATAAACTCATTAACATTTATTTAGTTTATTCCGTTCAATAACCTGAAGTACATTTTGATTACATGGTTATCACCACTGCAATCACTGCATTGATTCAACTGCAAACTGCAAACTTAGTTTTAGTTTAGCACTTGTACCCTCAGATGTTTATAAACATGTAATCGAAATTTATATCATACGAATGGAGGTAAATGAATAATAATGATTCCAAATATTGTGTTAAAATTTTTTTTCTATTATTGTGGTTACGAAAATTAATAAATTGATATCCTAAATTTTACTACAGTGTCCAGTAAAGTTTTTTTGATTACACGTATCTGACAAGCGTGGAGAATTTGAGAATAAATATTCTTATCTACAATTTGTGGTTTTTTTAGATGTATTTTACAAATACTATTTCTTATTTATATAATTGTTTAATAAATTTTGTGCTCTATCTAATCACTTTTTTTTTAAACTAATAAAGTAATTATACTACATATTCTGTGTACCAGTGCAAATAATAGTAGCAGTGGTATAATCATATACTCTCTTTAATCATTTCTTTACTTTATATTACCGTAGAAAAATATATTTTAATATTAAACGTATTTAATTATATCTCGCCTTTTAAAAACATGATTTACTAAAGTGTGCTTGATTTAATTTTTAACACAAGTGTATTTGTGAAATATATTTTGTGACTACTGTATTTTAGACAAAGTAATAGAAGGGAAAAGGAGAGGATGGGAAATGTAGAGCAAAGTCTATTCCATCTACTATAAGTACTAAATCGAGAGAATTTAAAAAAAGGAAGAACGAACGGTTCTCACGATTAATGGTAAATAGGGTTTGATGGAGCGAACAAGGTACAGCAGCACAAAAGACTTCGCAACGAAAGTATCATCATCTTATAAATTTTACAAATGAAGACGAACAAAATGGAAGTCTGTTGTAGTATTGACTCTTCCTTTACTGTGGAGCCTTTGAATCTGAAGTGGCTTCGTTAAAGATCAATATTAGCACTCACTTTAGTGTTAAATGAAATGCCTTTAGATTTTATTAAGTAAAGTTTTAATGACATCGGTGTCACGTTTTGTATAATACAAACAGAAGTGACATACATAAAAAAATATATATCTTATTATGTACAACTGTTTACAATTTGAATTAATAGTATATTTTAAAATATGAATAATTGTAATCAGTTAATATATTTCAGGGAACAAAGCTGTGTTATAAATTATTTGTAATTAATAATATCTGATTCCTACCCTACTATATTTTGTTGCAACAAGAGCTAAACATCCTTGCATTTAATAGTATCTAAGATTAGCGTGTGTGTCTGTGTGTGTGGGGGGGGGTGCGTGTTTGTTGTTTTAATAGTGAATGTGAGAGCGTGATATTTATAAATTAAATTATATATATTTGACGCTCACACATCCACTATTAAAACGTAATGGAATAATTAATATAGACATTAGTTTTCACACAAACATTCACTATCATATATAAATAAAAACAAACAAATCCACTCAATCACATAGATGTACTGTACTTAAAATAACTACAATAATTAAAAATGACTATTTTTAATACTCTATATATGATATGTTATTGTTTTTTTTTTCACCTTTTAAATAAGAATTTCCTAAATTATTCCAACTTTTCATTAATCTTTCGCTTTATTTTTTGTAATACACAAGTTAAATTAAAGTAATTTGAATTATTCAATAATGGCCAAATTATATATACTACATACATCTACAGCTGTATAAAAAACATATCATGTTGCTCGATTAAATGTAACAAATATACATAACTATAATTTGTTATGTTTAGATAAATTAATTTACTAAAAAAATTAATAGAGAATTATTAATTTTTAAAAATAACATTAAAATCGGAGTTGATTCACATGAGTTTGATTTCAGATTTATAATTGAAGTAAAATAAGTTATTAAAAAGAGTTAGTAGAAATAGAACAATCTTGTGCTAGGAATTATGCACCGGACTTACCACGCAAGATGGTGCCATTATCTTGAATAGAATGTTAAATATTGTCACATGAATAAAATTATTGTTCGTAACATCATTAAAAACACTGTTATGCTTTGAAGTTATTGATATTAATGCGTTTGTATGAATTATTTATAACTAAGAATTATGTTAGATCTAAAAGAAAAAGTGCTCTACAGATATAATATTTTAAATAATATCAAAACAAAATTGATTGTTATAATTTATAATTGTACATATTAATAAATCCATGTTTGTTTTCAACTAATTAATTAATATTATTAATATTTAATTAATTATTTAATTTAAATTTTAATAAATAACGTTGCTTAACAGAATTAAAACATTAGAAAATACTGAAAGCATTTAATCTTAAAATATAAGTAAGGCCTATAATGTGAGGAATTGGAAACAAATTCAAGTCATGCCGTTATCACGTGTGTGCCTCTATTTTAGTTATTGCCATTCTTCAAACATATTTTCATCCACCATGTATTCATTAATTTTAGCGAAGTTAGATAATAATCTTGAAATTTTGTTCTATACCAATAAATTAGGTAAGAAATATTTATCTCTTTTAATTTTCGTTTTTATCGAGGAACATTACCAATTCTTAGCCAGAAAAAAAAAGATCTAATAACTAACAAAAGTAGCTACTATACAGTGTTTTTCAACTTATTAGGAATTAATCAAAAACCTTGTTGATGTGCATTTTTCTGAAAAGCATTAAGGACGAGAAAGTTAGTTATTTATTTTCAGTTTTGTGTTACTAAATTAAAATGGAAAATAATCTTAAAATGCAGTTAAAATATAAACACACAGTTTAAAAACATTCAAATTCACACACTTTGGAAATAACACATGTTTGAAAACATGTTTCAATAAGGGCAAATACTTTCTTTATTATGAAAAATAATCTATAAATAACACCAAATATATTTCCCCACATAGATCACTTGTGTTGATATATTTGACTTCTGTATGTTATTAACCAAGGGATAAATTAAAATTGATTGAAAAACTCCCCCTCCCTCTCTACTAAGAAAACTGAATAAAATTTTCTTGTAGATGAATTAATGACCATTAATGGAAGTAACTAAATTTTCTACGTGAAGGTAGATATTTCACTATTGGGAAACACAAATATTACAAATCTGAAAGTGTAATTTTGTAGCTTATGGCGACCTTGGACTACATTCCTTCGGCATTTTGGCATTCCAATATAGCTTAGAGTTATTTTATGACTTTCTAAAAATTGCATCCAAGTTTCGGGACTGTTGAATGGTGTTCGCTGTCTACTCTTTTATTTGGGTCGCAACAAAGTGTACTTATTTCAAAATTGTATATTTCAATATTCTCAGGTGCGCCGCAAGACAGTTATCAAGCTTCAAGTCAAAAGTAAGCAACGGAAATTTTTCTTGTTACTATACCAATCTTTTCTTATGACTCTCCATATTTTGTAAAAAGTAATTGCTCTTACTGATTGCTACTTCTAGTAGCTTCTGGTGAATTGTTGTCTATTTCTGTGCTAAGTTGTTCCCTTCATTATTTCCCTAAATCGAAATATCTAAAAGTATCTATTCAAGAGTAACATGTTTATTCATATTTTCTAGAGTTTTAGTCATCTTATGCATTTCTTTGAAAGTTCTGTTAGTGGTGGAAGGCTTTGATGATAATCACTTATTTTCAAATAAGTTATTCAGTTCGTCAGTATGAATGTGCTATGGCGGTTGTGTTTTAAAAGTTTTGATATTTTCTCTTTGGTTAAATTCTTCAATTATCTGATATTTTAATTTTATTTAATGATATTATTAGGCTACTTATTATTTATTTTTAATGATAATATAGATCCATTCATACTTTTGTTCCTTCATGTTCTCTATTACGTGGTAAGATTACCCTTGAAATTATGAGATAATTTAATATATAGTTTTCTGGTGTCATCTGTAGTTTTATTTTGTAATGAGTAAGGTGATACCTGTCATGTAAAACCCAACATTACAAAAAGAGAATTACTAATATTAAAATAAACAGAGATCAAAGTGTAAAACATTTATACACAGTTCGCATTACAAACACCATTGAAAATAACAGTTCAAATGACAATATTTACCAGGTAACGGTTATATAATGACATCAGAAATTAACGCTCCCTAATTAATGTGAAGAAGATATTTTTTGTATTATGTTTCAAAACTTCTAATTATTTATGAAACGTTAATTTAAAATATTGTTTAGGGAAAATTAGATAAAAGTAAACAAACGCATTGAGCATGATGTCAAAGTGTGACGGCTATATATTTTAGTTTATTCAGTTTAATTAACGGCATTTTAACATATTCAGTTTTTATTTTTTAAGAAAAATTATTATTAAGTTTGAAATTCAACAGCAATCTCATTACAAACCAATGCGTGACTTAACCTAACGAGATTTGTTGAAACATTACTTTTGTTAAGTAAAAAAATAAAACTGAATCATACAAGTATAACGTGTGTGACATGTAAAACGTACGTAATATAATATTCACACAACAGTTGTCGAGGGTTTCAAGATTTATTTCTTTCAATTCGTGTGTAACATTTAGTTACGTGAAGGAGGAATAAATTTAAAGCTATCATGATCATTGACAGGTGAAATGCTGTTGCAAGATATGTATTGTTTTCCTGTTGTTTTAAAATAATATAAATGGAACTGCCCCTATTTTACCATATGTGTATAAATAATTTATGAAAGCTAATTTAGCTTCGCAGAACAGAATAAACACTAATTTTGTATTGGTTTTATGAATTTAAGCATTAAAATTATTTTTTTAAAGTGATATATATATATATATATATATATATATATATATATATATATATATATATATATATATATATATATATATATATATCACTAAGTGTGTTATTGTGTAATTTTTTCACAGTGACTGCCTTTGGACTTAAATAGAAGGCAGTCAACGAACAATTAGTCAGACTTTAAACTCTCAAAAAGGGAAATTAAACTATGAATGATATTTTATAAAGTTAAAGGAATTTATTTAGGCTAATTGGAGATTGTAATGAAATATTAAAGTTTATGTTCCAAACTGTACATAGAATAAAAATTACGAATAAAAATAATAAATACCAAAATGCACTTTTCAAGCCATCACATTGAGTTGGTTTAGTATTGTAAATATTACGTGCATATATTGCTTCTTATTATAACATTTCTTTGGAACTTCATTTACCACAGATGAGTCGAAATCACTAGTGCCTACTTAATAAACTTTTTTATAAATTAAACCAATCTTGTCTTGAGTAATCTCATAATAAACAATAATTTTCCGTTATTTCAAATAATTAAAATATTAATTTTAATTATGTGTTTTGTAACTGATGATATCCATTTCTCCTGACACAAGTTATCAAATTCTTAGGTTATTATAATTCTATGAAAGTCCTATTATTGTGCTGATAAATTATTTAAAACTAAAATGATCAAGGTTAACAAATTAATAGGAGGAGATATTTCCTTTTTGCGTTTTTTAGTGGATATTATTTTTTGTTCTATGTATTAATGAACAGCATAACATAAAGACAAAAGTGTGAATATACACAATGTATGTTGACAATCATCATCTATAAAAATTGCCCAAAGCACAAAATATTTACTTTAAAGTGCAGAATCAGGAAATTCTAATTTCTAAAACGTTAAATAAATAGTTTGTTATTTTACCATGTTATAAATCAAAAAATTAGCAGATTTAATATGTAATCTGCTAATAAAATTTGATAACTTATAAATCATAGTAACTATTTTGTATATATATATATGTCCATACGAGAACCATATTAGTTTAAACAAATTGTTATTTGTATAGATTATTTCTTTATTATTTTTGTTTGTTTTTAAACGTATTGGGATTTCAATCTTTGTTTTAAAAAAATGTCTAAATTTGTTTCTAAATTAGTTTCGTAAATTATTATTATTATTATTTTTTATTTGAACTATTTGTTGTATATTCAAGTTATCATATACACAAGAAATGCATACAGTACTTATAGTGGGTTTTGAGATTAATTTTGTGAGCATAGTTAGTAATATTTCGCCTCGAGAAAGAGGAAATATTGGATAAGATTAAAGCTTACCCATATTATTGACAGTTGTAAGTCTATTGCATGATATGTATGTATTGTTTTCCCGCTGTCTTAATAAATCGTACCGTTCCAATTTTCATAAAAGTATAAATAATGTATGAAGCTTGTTCTAGTTTTACCGTATAAAAGTAACTCAAATATATGATTAGTTATGAAAATAAAGATATTTAAATTTCGTCATTAATTCGGTGTCATAAGTTCGTTGTGAAATATTTGTTACGGGTGTATAGTTTACTTCGCTTACTGATTCATACAGCCATCTGTGGTCTTACAACTTTATTATTAAAATGTAAGTATTATTTTTCATTACTGTTGAGACCGATGGTTCTTGGTGGAATTCCATGTTTAAAGATAATAAAACACAATTTTTATTTTGTACTATCCACTTTTTATTAGTCTAGCCGACCAATGGTTTCGCCTGCATTGACGAGGCTGTATTACAGACTGAAGAAAAAAGACAAAAAACAGAAAACCTTAAAATGTAGGTGTATATAAGATAACTTGCAAAATATGTAATTCATGTTATGTAGGTCAAACAGGACGTAATTTTAAATCTAGATTAAGTGAACATGAAAGAAGTTGGCGGTTAGGATATGAAGATTCCAGTTTTTCAAATCATTTAAGAATACATCAAATTTCGGATTTTAATTCGAGTGTAGATTTTAAAATATTACATTTTGATAATAAAGGTAGGAAATTGAATGCTTTGGAGAGCTTAGAAATTAAAAGAATAAGATACTGTAACCCTAATTTAGTTTTAAATGACCAGTTAGATTTGTATAACTCTCCATTAGTAAAACCTTTAAACGTTATTTGTACTTAGAACAATCAACTGGTTTTCCCAATATGTATTGCTCCTATGGTCATTGCCCAGGCCGGGTATTTCCCCAACCTTCCATTCTTTGTATCCTAACTCCCACCCTCTAGTTTTAGGGTTTTCTGTTTTTTGTCTTTTTTCTTCAGTCTGTAATACAGCCTCGTCAATGCCTCGTCATACCACGATCGGAATGATGTTTACTGTTTCATTTCTTAAAATATGAATTTTCTTAGAATTCATATCAGTAATTTCGTTTAATACGTTCTGATACATACATAGACAAACTATGTAAGTAAACCGTAATGAAAATGGATTTCCGAGTAGTTTTGGTTATAGTCTGTGCACTAGATTAAAGGCCAAACCTATTAACTTTTTCTTTATCGGATTCATGATGAAAGGATATGTTAGGTCTCAGACGGCTATAAAAAATTCTCCAAAATTTTGTTTTAATTCAAGGTACATGACATAAGTTTGCAATGCAAAGTGCTTACATGAAAATAAAGTCAGCTGAACAGTTTTAAAAAAATTACTAATAGGTAGTTTCTTTATACTTACATTTTTGAAGACCATGTAAAACTTACACCACACAATGTATATGACTAAATAACGATCCCATTGTTACGTCATACGTATACATTCCCAACGTAAGGACAAAACTTCAAAATGGTATCGCACTACAAAAGTGATGTTGTGATTCCTAGAAACTTTCTTGCACAATGTTAAGTCTGAAGACATAATTTTTAATTTAAACATATCAATGCAACTATTAATTTTGAGTAATATTTCGATGTATATTTTCGTAGTACAACTATTTACGGTATTTACGAATATTACATTTTATGTTTATTCGCTTCTATTTATTTAGAAAATTAATTCCATTTATATTGAAAATATGGGAAAACAATACACAGATTTCCTTCATCGAAATTGCAACTGTCGATAATATTGATAACCCTAAATTGCATCCAATTTGTTCCTCCTTCCAATAACAAAATATTAATCACAACGTTTGAGTATCGAAATACTCGAATCAACAGTTATGTGAAAATATTTTAGATGTTATAACTTTGGATTAAAATTTTTAATTTAATTTTTACATCTTCAATTTTTCTTTAACTTATAAAAGTAATCGTTGAAACGAACTTCAATATATTGATATTTTAATAAGAACTTAAATTGCAATACAATTTAATTCAAAACCCCTCATTTAATTTTCAGTAAAGTTTGAGTTTGCTTTAAAGGTTTATTTAACATATCTTAATGAGTGGCTTTTTATCCAAAAGAATTATCTAAGTTGTATTTTACAACCTAAAAATATCGCCTTCTCACATTGCCATAGCGCTATGCAGTGATTTTGTTTTTAAATTTATGTTTTATCCTTTTAATTTGTCACAATTAAAAGTTAATAATCTGTATTTCCTGAAGTTGCTGCTTTTACAAATCACCTATAAATACGGTCTTTTTGGTGTTTAATTAATTGTTTGTCGATGATAACTTTCTTATTGAGTGTAAGTTCTTACATTTTTGCCTATTTATGTCTTTGTTCTTTTATTCCTAACTTTTGTTAGTGTTGTGAGATACCACATAATAACTACTAGCAAATATTGGTAATGAGATTTCCCACTTCTTACCTTGCTTTATAAGTACACCTCTGTACAATCATCTAAGTTCTAATTATTTCTCATTATTCCAAAAATATTTTTAACGACCTGAATATTTTCTCAAGTGATCACATGTGTCAGTAGAAGTGATTTTATATATATACTCTAAATCACCAAACTTTAATTTCCCCGAAAAAAATGTTTAATTCTTGAATGTATTAATCGGTGAAATAATTAATTATTATTTAAAATTGTTCATGCGTAATTCAGGTTGGTAACATCATATCTCAAAATCGCCATATGGTGGAAAGTTGTGATACATTTATTCAATGCATGTTATCAAAAAGTACAAAAAAATATAAAATTCTAAATTTGAACGTACCCTCTTTTAATTAACTAAAAAATGTAAGCGCCTTCTTAAAATAATTCATCTTATATAAATTATATAGTTTTTAAAACTCTTGTTATTTTGTAGATCAATGCTGGTTATGTACTCAATTTTAATAGATTTTTGCCGAATTCTCTTTGTTTGGCGCCTCAACTATGGAGAAAAAAAAACTTATTTAAATAATTATAAATTATTTCATGTACTATATTTTTTATAAATTTTGTTTTAAATTCATTGAATAAATATTCCATTTTATGTTATAAAATTTACAAGAATTAATACTGAATTAAATACATTTTATCATATTATTCATATATATTTTTTCCATGTTCATTCAAGGAATAATATTGTGTAAATTCTAATACAAGTTCCTGAAGTGCAAGAATTAAATGGACGAAAAATTAATATTTGGAGAAACGTTCATATAAGTGATGTACCATTACCTTGTACAAGTTGTGTTTCTGCAACGTGGTTACGAGGAGTAATATGCGCACAATTATAAACTACATTAATTGCTGTAACTTGGTAAACTAATTTTAATTGCAGTTTATATTGCTGCTATCGTTT
The DNA here is from genome assembly GCA_963513935.1 of Aphrophora alni. NCBI lineage: Eukaryota > Metazoa > Arthropoda > Insecta > Hemiptera > Aphrophoridae > Aphrophora > Aphrophora alni. The sequence goes on from OY740766.1 coordinate 77,081,790, forward strand.
TTAAATTAAATAATTAATTGTCACTTTTCATTATATATGATTTAAACATTTATTCCTTTAATTACGCAGTATATTTGAAATTTATGAAATCTATATAGTTGGTGCAAATTAGGTAATAATTCTCAATTTTACTTATGTCATATTTGAATATATTTTTATACTAGCATGACATATTGTATGCACTTGTAAAGAAAATGAATGTGAATTATTGCTACTTACTTAACAAAGTAAGAATTTTTAATCTAATTTTTATGAGACAATTGTTTAAACAAACAATTAAAAAAGTTAGGCAACAAAGTACAGGACGCTTTGTGCTCCAGTGGAAATACCAATACCACTGCAGAAATAAGGCTTCTGCAACTGCAATTTATAATAGACAGAAGGGACGATCCACAAAGCTTTAAACCAAATTAAGAAAAGATTTTTTGTTATTAGTTTTTTCGTAATTTGTCATAGACACAATTCGTTTTTTTTTTTTTTTAATAAATAAATGGTGTAATTTACAAAGAACGCCAGAATAACATTATTACGTTTCATTTGAATATATATATATATATTCATTATATTATTATTATTATTATTATTATTAGTATTATATATACTTATAAAATAAATACATACTTATAAATACTACATTGTATTATATTCATTGTTAATCCTTTTACAAAGAATAATTCACTGAGAGAATATTTATTATATAATCTAATAAGCTTATAAACTAAATTACATAATACCTTTTCTGAATAAACATTAATAATAGCTATTAAAAAACAAATAAACGAAAAAATCTTGTAATTTATGTATCAAATTAAAAATAATAATAATAATAAAAAAATACAAGTGTTATCATTGACGTCAGACATAGAAAATATTCCTTTTTAAAGTTAGGTATGGCTCAAAACTCATATGTAAAGGGAAAAAAACCTTGGAATTATTTGTTTTTTATTAGGCTATGTATGTTGTATATTATAAATACGCTGAATATATTAAAATTGCTTTTATTTATTATAAAACCAGTTTTTAAAGAAAATAGCATATTTATTAAAAGTATAATATATATTTTATAAAGTTATGTTTAACTACCTGGCTGTTATAAAATAAGGGCCTTTTGGATAGAATACACTCTCCTACTCCAATATTCCTAAAAGTAGAATAATTAGTCTTGAGCTGATAGCTTGTAACTTGTGACGAAAAGTTGCATCCAAGATGTCTACGTACTATCGTGGTTTTGTTTAGGTTCGACAAACGTGTTTAAAGCTATATAAGGGGATTTCAATTCCGATAACAGAAAGGAGTACAAATTACGACAACATGTCATTGAGAATGTGTGCTTTATGAGACGCATGGACAACGTAGTGTGTTTATTATCATCTGCTTTAACTTCCCCAACCTATTTTCCAACTAAGGCTTGTCATTTTTTATTGTAAAATACATAAATTTTGAAATAATACATTTCGATCATTATTGAGTCTGCTAATTTTTAGACACTCGTAAAACAGTTTCAATTTAAAATTATTAATTCATCTGCTCATACCCCATGAAAAAAAAATTGATAAAAAGTATATATATATATATATATATTATAAGAAGCTTAAAGTAGCCATGACAGACATCTCTCAAAAATCTCAGACTTCGTTTAATTGTTATCTCAGCATCTGAAATTGACAAGAAACAGAGAATAAATTATGTAAAAATTCTCTCAATATCAAAATAGTTACATTAATTAATAATTATGACATTAATATATAGAAAGAAAGAGAGAATCATAGAATTACGATATATCATTCATTTCTCACGTAAAAAATACACTTTGATCTTGACCTTTATTGAATTAACTTAATTAAACAAAAGTGTTAATTTGATGTTGGTGATACCATTTAATTAAAGATAACGGTAAAACGTTTCATGATATTTAAAGAGCTCAATAGAAATATTTAAACTGCATTTTTTCTTTCTTACCCTTATATTAAATATAAAATCTTAAGCATACGTATTTATAAACTTTCAAGAATTTATATACATCTGCTTCTCAAACAAATAATATACATACTCATTGTCAATAATTAGTTAATTATATATTGTATGAGAATGTGGAAAGTGAATGTTTGAACAGTTTTGTTAGAATCGTTTAAAAGATATATTATTAGATGCTGATAAAGGAACATCATATGGTCAGACGGAAAAAGTAATCCCCATAATACAAGACTCCCACTTTCTAGAATCATATAATCAGGTTAAGTTGAGAGGAAATTGAAGGAGGACTACAATTTCTTAACGTAATGTATTGCTAAGTAATTGAAAGTAATTCCTTTTGTAATGCAATAAGCCTTATATGGCTAAACGATCTAAATATTTAAAATTACAATACGGTTAATTAAAAATTAAACAACAACAAAAATAGACTGTTTATTATCACACAATACATTGTTAGGATTAATTTTAATAATTAAATAGTAATGTAATACAAATAATATTTAACTATTGTATAAAATATCGTTATAATCTACTTTCTTTGGTTATAGTTTTTATTATTATTTTTTAAGTATCATAAATAATTAATTTTAGGTTAGGAACGTAGTATTTTTACTTTCAAACTTACATACATTAAACTGTTTGATAATCTTGCAATATCCCAGGTTATCTATATACCAAAAGGCTTCCGTCTGTAACTTATTTGTATATAATTCTGAATATACAACAGCTGACTAAAATGTTAAAATTGTTTTGTAATAATTTTTCTACTTTTATACTCTGACAAATTGTTTAACAAACAGAAATATATACATATATATAAATCTCTGTATTTTCATTTTGTATATAAAATTGTAATAATTATTTATATTCATATAAATTAACACTTATACTAATAAAAAGTACAAATATATGTAATAGCTTCAGACGAAGAACTGTGTGGAAATTTAAAGAATGTTGAAATTATCTGTTCGAATTCTGTCAGAAAAATGAGTATTTGAGACAGACTTTCCGTTTGAAGCATGGCACATTTTATACTTTGGTGTAACTGAAAGAGTTACAAATAGTGAAGTTGTCGCGTGGGAAGAAACTTTTGTCCTGAATGAAGATAGAAGTCGTGATAATGATAAATTATATGGTTTGGAAAGAGAATCAGTCGTAACGAATTGCTTCATTTTGCTGCCTCTGACACGTTTAAGTCATCACTCATCACAAGAGGATCTGGAATTCAATGTAAAAAATACTACGGTTCTTAAAGTATTTATTGTCGATAAATAAATATTCTATGTTATATCTCATAATAAATTGTACATAATAAGACATGTGACATATACATAAGTTAGTCTGAAGTAGAGGAGCTGCAAAGCACTGTCATTCCTATGGAAACCAAAAATAGGGAAACACATAGTATTATGCACAAATTAAAAATAATAAAATATAGGCACAACTCGTATGCATTCATTTTATAAATTATATTGGAAACGTGAATATTTTTGAAACGTTTAAAACAATTTAATTGGTAAAGGCTTTATTTTTAAATATTATTTAGTAGTTTCTACCAATGTTCTCTTTTCCATCACTTTACAATTTCTTATGAAAAACATTGCAATGTTTAAACTTTGCAATTAACTTTCTGTTGACTTCCTATTTCTTCGTCTGTTCGTCAGTATATATCTGTTTGTCAACCCTTATCTCAAAACTTGCAGGTTTATTGGCCGAATATATTCAATAATTTTGTTATAAAAAATGTCCGTAGACTGTAATGATTGTGTTTTTGTCTAATAAATCGATTACAGGCTGTGGGTGATACAGGGCAAAATTGATTCCTAACCCTTATCTCTAGATAGTGAATTTCCGTATTTGAAAAATATTAATTTCAGTGTGATTTATGGTTTTTATACTATAATATATTGAATCAAATATACCATGAAAATGCTTCAAACGGGTTGTACAATAAAGCTTAGTCTTAAAAATATAACAAGCTATCTACGTTTCAATTTTACTACATATATTTTTATATATTCAACTTTCAGATAAAGTGTTACTTCAAAAGAATAAATATACGTTTTAGCAGAATCTATAAAAGACAATTTTATTAAGTTGGCGATAAATACGTTTTATTTAAGGTCATCAGATGCATCTTATCAAAATATCTACTCAATCATTAAATCAAAGATATGAATATATTTTTTGGTTTTTTTGTCAGTTCCTACTCAAGTATTTTTACTTTAAAATGAGAAAAATTCAAAATAATATAAACAATATACAAATAAAAACTACCGTAAAAATTCCCAAATTGTTTGACCTGTGAAACAAAATAAAGTGGACATTAGACAAAATAGAGACTTTAATAGAAATTATCAATATATAGACAATCACTCCCATTATTTGGTGATTGGTAACGTCACTTTCGCGCAAATAAACCAAGCATTTCACAAAACACTATGAAGTTGTAGTTTTTAGCTTTGGTGTTTTAAACATTTGATAGACGGACATTTCGTTTTAAATTAAAGTGTTTTAATTACGTTATCAATTATTTAAATCGTATATATTGAAAAGTTCTTTTATAAATGTATGAAAAGAATTTAGTTTCTTATTAATATAGGGATGAAGAGTTTACTTCTGTAACATTGACGTCCATTTTTTATTTATATGGTTTCATATAGAAAATATTATAACTGCATTGTGTTTTTAGTTTTATATACAGTAAATACATATCTATTAATGCTATTGAAAAACCAAAATAACAAATTTCTAATCAAAATCACTTTTCTAAAGTATTTTGGCATATAGGTACAAGAATGATTTTAGAATATTCCATATAACCTAATTTTGTTGTTTTTCATGTGGATTTTTATTAGTTTTGGTCACTGTACATTCCTGGAAAAAATGAAGTTTTTAGTAATCCATATATAGTATTTTTATATGTAATCCGATAATTTTTCCATTACGAATGTTCAGGCAAAGAACTATAAGTTATGATTGTGTCATAATAGGATAAATTTAATAACAAATTGTAATAAACATCTTTATTGGCTCTGTTTTTAAAATAGAGCTTATAATTTTGCTTTTATCAATTTCATCCTCCTTTCAAAAATTCGAAAATAAAAAAAAATACATAAAAAACTTATCTTAGACTGCTCGCCAGGTGGTGAACAGATAGAGACACGAACTGACTTTTTTAACTAAAGATATAACGCTACGAATAATTTTGTAAATATCTTATAATAAATTATTTACATAATCACAAAATTTATTAGTAATATTATCTCTGTAAAAAGACCCAATAAGGAACTCTTAAAAGCACTAAATACATTAAATTTTAACTTACGATTTAGTATTCACTTATATTAACTTCAATTTTAAACAATTCACTATTAAATAGCTTAACATAATACACATATACTATATCAGAAATACAACCATGTTTGAAAGGAAAGAAGCCGGCGCACTAGAGGAATTCAATTGACATAAGCAATATTATCGAGTGCAGAAGGTTCCAAACTTGAGCCTCTTTCATTGTGATAAATCTTGCACCGCTCAAGAACGAAGAAAATATCGTTACAAACATACATTGATCCCAAATAATAATTCAGTATAACTAATTCAAACTACACAACTTAAAAATACAAATCTATTCAATTTAAATTGCAAGACACGGTAGGAAAAGAAATGATATCCTCATTTTCAAAGACTAACATATTTTTCAAAATTATATATATATATATATATATATATATATATATATATATATATATATATATATATATATATACATATATATAATCCACCAGTTACTACAGTCAATATGGCCATTCTGTTTGTTGTTTAAGCAGCAAGTGTATTTCCTTACTGTCAGTCATAGAGATATTTTATTGTCCTCACCAATGACCAGATTTAATGCAAGAGGTGGACAATGTAGGTGCCACATTTAGCTCAAGGCGTTAAATGTTGTGGTCAATGATCGATTAGCCAACATGTAAAAATATAGTTGTAGTAAAACAACAGTTAACATAATTTTTTTTTGAAGGAATGCCTGGAAATAGAAGTATCTGTCAACTAAGTACTTAAAACTTAATTTGATTGAATAATATGATTTATATTTACTTTTATTAGAATAAATGCTTGTTAAAACAATATATATATATATATATATATATATATGTGTGTGTGTGTGTGTGGGGGGTGTAAGATATAAACAATAAATTATGCCTATGGAAATGAGTATTGTTAACTTATAATATTCTTCAATTGTACAGTTCATGTCATAAAGTTCTAAGTGGTAAACTATTTACATGCTCCATCTCGACTTAAACCGTACTAAGGTATGCAGTAATAACGCACACAAGACAATGCAGACTTCATTCTTGAGCTGAATCTGCTATGAAAATTGGACCAAGTTCAAATCACGCATTCAGCAGTAAATTCCAGACATCACTACGTTCAATACATCCTCCAGAAGACATTCATTAGCACTAATAGGCATTTTATAACTTTATTTAATCTTTTATTATGAATTTGGATAATTTTAGCAGGGAAAGATCTAGTTTCATATACCTAAATATGTTAAATATTAGAATTATTTGAAGTAATTAACCTTTTTTGTTTTAATTGAACCATTAACACATGGTACATATACAAAGAAATAAAGAAAAGTAATAGATGTGCTCCGAAGATACAATGGGTCAATAGATGTATTGAACTATTAGGGGCTCACTTTATTAAGTACGGACTTGGCAATATCTTTCGTCTTTCCTGTGAGGTTTATTTTGACCAACTTTTGTTTTTTTTTCCAAGACTCACGATATTAGAGTCTTGGAAATCTCTACCGTCTTTCCCATGAGGTTTCTTTTGACCAACCTTTGCTCTTTTCTTACTCTTACGATATTAGAGCCTTGGAAATTACTTTCATCTTTCCCATGAGGTGTTTTTTGACCAACTTTTGTTGTTTTCCTGCACTTCCGCTATTAAAGCCTTGGATATATCATTAGTCTTTCCTATGAGGTTTCTTTTGACCAACTTTTGTTCTTTTCTTACTCTTACGCGATTAGAGTCTTGTCAATGTCTTTCATCTTTCCTGTTAGGTTTCTATTAATCACTCTTGTTCTCTTCCGACCCTTAAGCTATTAGAATATTCGTGGGCTAACTGTTTTACTTTCATGTTCTCTTCATGTCCATTCATGGATAAAGTCTATTTTCTCCCCCCTTTTCCCCTTATCGTTTAAATTCACAAAATCTCTTAATCATCGTCGCCTTATACAAAAATAGAAAGACAAGAACATGAATGAAAGACAGGTAGCCCTCGAATGGGGCTAAAAATCAAATCAACAAATGATGAAACTAGATGTAGTAAGTTATATATAATCAATACCAAGATATTAACAGTGATAAATGATCTGAGGTGTAACTAACAGACAAGAAATACTAAACGTTCAGTTTTCAAGGATAAATATTTGTATACTTATATTATATATTTATATTATTTTCTTAAGTTTAAAATTTATTTACGTATTCTAAATAAACGGTGTATCTCTCATAGATATCTCTTTAGAGTATATTAAATAATATTCTATCTTTACTTTTCAAACAATATCTCAAAAAAAACATGAGAAATTATGATAATTTTTCACACATTTCTTCCAAATAGAAAAAGATTACCTGCAAAATTCTCTAAACACTTTAAAATCAACTGTTTATAATAACTTTTAATGCATAACTAAATGTATTGTTGTGTTACATAAGAATACGAGTATAGCAGTGTGCCTATACTCCGATGTGTTGAAAACCCTTCCTCATTTCTGTTTAAAGCTGTACATATATTTGTTTTTGTTTGTTTTTTTATTTTGTGTTTTGAAACATACATTTAACGAGAAATATATACTATATGTCACAAATAAAAAATGGTAAAATTTTATGTTGCACAAATACATTTTACATTTAAGCACTTTTATCGGGAAAGCAGTAAACTTTATGTCGAAGGATCGTAAAATCATGATTTATGAGAATATGCACACTTATAACTTTATAGCTCAACTAAAACTGAACATTATACGTGATCACAGTTTTTGCTACTTATTTCTTTTCCTTGAAAATAAGACTACTTTACTAAACTGTGGCATTTCTTCTGATTAAAGATTAGGATAAAATTGTGTTTAACATGTCAGTTCTTATTCTGTCTTGAAAGCGATGATAATTGCTCCGACGGTTAGGAATATCGGACTAACAGTAGCACACAATCTATCTTAAAGACATTTTATCTGTATTTTAAAATATTACATGATTCCGAATAAAAGAAGAAAAATATGTGGAACTTGTCTCTGAACGTATCTCTGTCAGACTGTCAAGATCAGAGAGCTACAGGAGGCTACACATATCACAGATATTTTATAAGTAATCTACTAATTATTGTTAATAAGTGAGCACCTCTGAGAAGTCTTTAACTAAGTCTGAAATGATATATTTTACAGAATAAATAAAAATTGTAGCAAACTGAATTCCGAATTTGACTTTATTCATATCCAACTTAAATATTCACTTAAAAATTTGGTGAAATGTTTGTGATCAAACTAATATATTTCTCCATCACAGATAGTATCAATCATCCGATGAAACGACAAACCATCCCCTCTCCCTTTACGACTGCTATCGTAGAATAAACATGTACACAATAGATGCCCGGTAATTAAAACTCATTATTGGCTGCAAAATTAATATTTTCAATATTAAAAAAAAATCAATGTACAGTAATAATTTTGAAAGTCTTGATATTATTAAAAACTTTTAACGCAAATATAATTACTTACCCGTTACAAATTAGACATGTTCACGTAATAGTTTGTCGATTAGTTAATTTTCTCCTTTTTTTTAGAGTAATTTATAATATAAACTTAGAGATAATAAATTTATTTGTTTTCGTATCAATTGATTTGTATTTTACTTCATAGTTCTTGAATACTAAAGATTAAAGTGAAATTAAAATTCAATGCCAAAAATATCTATCTACCATTTTACTTGTGTAAGAGTAAATTGCATGCTGAGTTTCCAGAAGATGAGAAAAGCGAATATTATATCCTTCAACCTTTTTCTTCTTAAACTTTTAAATTGGTTTTTCACACCAACCCTTTCAAGGAAAGAAAGAACCTTCACATGCAATGTTTGAGCCGTAAAGAAATTATAAACGTTACAAAAGGTTGAGTTATAATTATCTTCAGTTTTCTATTAATTCGAGAGTAGGTATATGATTTTGATTCTTGAGTTCATAGTTTAAATAGCTTGGGTTCAGCAAAATTATGAAAATTATTCTGTTTTAAAGTGATTTCTATTTAATTCGAATATTTTTTTAAGGTGGTGTGTTCAGCGATTTATGTGTAAACGTCAAAAGGAATAAGTCATAAGATCTTAGTATTATGATGCGATATAACAATATAAGCTAAATATATATTATCTATTTTAATTGTTTATGTGCGTATTAACTAAATCAATTTATTATTATAATAACTGTGTGTCAAGTAAAATTCACCTTATATTCTAAAAAACTTCCACGTAATAAAACATAGATAATAATCATTTATAATAATACAACATATTATTAAGTATAATAACACAATTATTATTATTGCGTTATAAATATTTAGATTTAACCTAATATCCAGAATTAGTGTTACATCTTAAATAATTTAGTATACCTTCAACAAATAATATTTTAAATAAAGGTTTTCATTTTCTAAATTAAAACTACACTTTTTCAGAATTTTATTTGTTTTTACGTGACTATTTATTTCCATCTTAACATTAATATTCTAATATTATATAGGATAATATGTTAATAATAATATTAAATATTACCTTTTAATGTTCCGTCTTGTGACTTTTTTGGTCGTTCGAATGTTACGACGCGTTTCGGGACCGCAATCCCATTGTCAAGTACACTTACACAAACACAATGAAACACATAACACGTTTAAAAAACACACAAAAACACTACAGTTACAACACTTTTAAAAAACTTAATTGTGCTGGACAATTTCATCGTGTAGGTCGTAGTGTGGTCCATGGTACACTGTCGTAAAATGTCTAACGAAATATATTACTGTAGTTAGAAAACCGGTTTAAAATAGCCTAGGGCTGTGTCATATAAACTATTACTTTTAAAATCCAGCTGATCGTTTAATAATTTAGACGGATTGTTATTAAACTCCTTATAAATTTCGAATTCTTCTAAGGCGTTCAAAAGTCTACCTTTTTTGCAAATATGAAGTGGAACCAGATTTTTGTTGAAATTAGTGTATGAATGATTACTATTAATTAAATGTTGAGCAAAGTTAGATTTTAATTTATGCATGTTTGTATGCGGCAAATGTTCATTAAAACGGTCTTTGAATGCCCTACCCGTCTGTCCCACATAAATACTGTCACAATCATCACAATTGATTTTGTAAACACCTGACTTCTTTTCGATTGGAATTACACGTTTGGGTCGTAATAATTTTTGAATATTATTGTTGGTGCGAAAAGTGACGGTAATATCATATTTCGCCAATGTATTTTTCACCATATGCGGAACGGTGTTAGAATATTCCATGGATACGAATTTTTTATTCTTATTCTTAGACCGTGTGATAGGGTTCTGTTTATTTCTTATATGATTATGCAAAAGTTTATCAATCATTGCTTCATGGTATCCGTTCGCTTGGGCTATATATTTAATGGTTTCCAATTCATCGTTGAAATCGTGTTTATCCAATGGTATGGTGAGAAGGCGGTGTATGAAACAGTTGTATGCTGACATTTTTTGTGATATTGGATGGTGTGATGTGGCATGAATGGTGGTATCAGTAGTGGTAGATTTTCGGTAAATTTTATATTTTAGTTTATCATATTCTTTGGTCATAGTCAAATCAAGAAAGTTTATTTTATTATCTATTTCGGTCTCCATAGTGAATTGCATTTTATGGTTGATTTTGTTGAGATAAAGTTTTAATACTTCCGCTTGACGTAAAGTGCCATCAAACACGAGAAAAGTATCATCAACATATCTTGTATAAAATAATATTTTTGTTTTATGTGGGTTGTGATCAGACATAATAAATTCGTTTTCTAAATGGTTCAAGAATATGTCCGCCAAAAGTCCGGATAGCGGTGAACCCATAGCAAGACCCTCGTTTTGCACGAAAAAATTATCGTCAAATGTAAAATAATTTTGGTTCAAGACGACCTTAAGTAATAACAGGAGTTCGTCAATTTGTGATGTGCTGAGCTTATTATAGCTGATTAAATTATTTTTCAAGATGTCAATGGTATCTTGGACGGGTACGTTAGTGTAAAGATTCACTATATCAAACGAAATTAGTTTATGTCTGTGAAATACGTCTAAGTGTTTTGTTTTTTCAACAAAATCAATGCTACTTAAAACACTGTAGTTATTATGTAAAACGATGTTATGTTTTATCAGTTGTTCAAGTTTTTTTGATGTCCTGTATCCTGGTGCGGTTGTATAGTTAATTAATGGACGGATTGGAATATTTTCTTTATGTATTTTGGGCAGACCTGTGAACTGAGGAGCGAAGGCATTGATCGGTTTTAAATATCGTCTGGTGGAGTCATCCAACAATGACGTGCATCTATTGATGGTAGAATTTAATTCTTTAACGAATTTCTTTGTGGGGTCAGTGGGTATTTTCACGATGTTATTAACATTGAAAAAATCATACGCTTTTTGGTTATAATCTTGTTTACGAATAACGACTATGGTATTGCCTTTATCAGCTTTTGAAAGTATGGCATCATTGTTTTCTAATTTAGTTTTAATTTGTTTTAAACATTTAAAATCATTACTGTATATATCCTTTAAACTCCCGCCTTTTTTTCCATAAACTGTGTCAGATTTTAAGAAATTTTTTAATTTGTTATTAATGAGAATCCTAGTCTCGTCCTGCAGTTTCTTACTAGGTAATGTTTTTATTGCAGATTCAGCATTAATAACCTCACGCGTTAAAAAGTTTTTACTCAATTTTGGGACGTTGTATTTTAATCCTTTATTGAGAAAGTTTGTTTCATTCATATCGAAGTCTATGTTAGTAAGATTAGATACTCGAGGATAAAACTTTTGTTTACATGTTATGTTACGGACGGGATGTTGTTTGCTAGATAAGCAAACATTTAATATTATTATTAACATATTATCCTATATAATATTATTCAAAGTGACTTGGAATCCAAGAACCATGCAACTAAAATTAATATTCTGACTAATAACTACTGACAAAGTTTATAAATATTACAAAATATTTAAAATTTATATATAATATAATGAAATCAGTTTATTTTTGTCAAATTAAGTCGGCAAAGTATACTTGTAGTTAAATTGATCAAAAATTGAATCATAAAGTCTCTTGTCGCAGTGTGACGTAACTTCTCTGTGCAAACAGGCTTTAAATGTCAGTAATTAGCCGTCTTCTAATGATCCTTCGAAAAGACGAGTTGTTTGAAATAAAACGTCTCTGAGGGCCATCAAGAAGTTGTTAAGTCCTTGCAGGATTGAAAGGAGTAGGCAGTTATTAGATTGTGTAATAATATAATTAAAGACTGCTCTATTTATTCTTGTGTTACAGCTAACCTAAACTACTGCATTTCTTTCTAAAGTAAAAAAAAAAAGGTATAATTATTTAGTATCCACGGATATTTTGTTTTACTTTTTATTCTTCAGTTACCGTGTATACATAATTATACGGTCATCTATGGATGGGAAACTGTTTTAATTCCCACAAATAATGTTTTAAGATTACTTAAATTTGATTGGACGAATCAACATTTAAAAATCTAAGTCATCTTATAGATCTTCATACAGTAACGTCATTATTTACTTGATACACTTTGTTATATAAATGTTCTAGATTTGCTTTTATTAGAAATAGAAAACTACTTTTATTAGAAATCTTTTTTTCAGCAGTTTATGTTTTTGAAGCTGAAGAAAATTTTCTCATAGAAAAGTTTCAAAATTGAAATTATTACTTTCCCAGCTGAACGTGTTACTTGATATAAAAGTTTTTCTTTCTTCTTCCCCCTTTATTATTAACTTTGCTATAAGTCCCGACCAGGCTTCTATAAACTCTCGCGTCATGAGTGATTCATTTCAAACTCTTACACCTCGGTTATTTATTGTTGAAAAATCTTTAGAAGATTAAAAAATACATAAAACCGAAACTATGTAATCATTAATTTATCATTATTATTGATATTTGCTATAAAAACTATTCAAAATCAGTCATAGTTGTTGAAAAAATAAGTCTATTCAAACTCAAGGATTAGTTTCGACATCAAATGTTCGCCCTGTGACTAATCAACACCCTGAGTTAAAATCGTTGAATAATGAAAATTATAATATTTAACGCATGCCATTTGAATAATGCTCTTAATATATCAGTTTTTTTTGGACCTCGAATCATAGTTGATTTGTGAGGTTAAACATATGACAGAGAGGTATAGGGTATTTTAATACTTTCAGTATGCAGGGATTACGTTTCAATGAATTGTAAATTGTAAGGTGAAAAATGGTTAAAAAAAAAGTTTGAATATTTTCACATTATTGTTTTGTTGTTGATTCGCCTGCTATCTTAATCCAGATTCAATAATGCGCAGTAATTACTGTTGGTTTTATAAAATGATTTAAGTTCATATTATTCACTTCAAACCCATTAATACATATCTTTTCGATTAATTTAATTGGTTTACATATGACTTACAAACGAAAACGTTTCAGATCGGAAAGGTTTGTCGCATATTTTATTACATCCTACAAGGTTAGGAAGATACATCCGAATTATATAAGAAGGAGAATATTATGAGTTCAAAATATAAAAATATGAGTACATCAAGTATTCTTGGGCGTGTCTTATATTCATTATTCACCAGTATGTGATTTACATCAAGTCTTAATTAGTCAAAGTAGATAAGGTAAAAACGTTAAACATAAATAAAATTAAAATATTACGAAACAGAGCCAACTTTGCATATGACAACGCAGCAACAATATTATGATTAAGTATACTGTAGAACTAGATACTGATAAACGTCAAAAAAGGCATAAATCAAGATAATATCTGGATCCGAAAGTGTTTGTTTAAATTCAATGAATAAATATCAATAACCAAAAATATCTATAGCAAAATGAATTTGGTAAAATTGAGATTAATTTGCGGTTTATAAGTGTACTCGAAATCATTCAAATATAAAGGTAGGCCTTTATTATTAGGCTAAAGTGTTAGGAGAATGTGGAAAACATAGAGAGTGTATTGTCAACATTAAATCATAGGAAATTATTTGGTTGAAACTCCAAATCCCCACTTTATGTTATAAATAATACTATATATATATACAATCAAATACTGAAACCTAAATGGAGTTCTAGATATACAGTTACGGGACTGTAGGATGATAAATGAATTGTTCTTTCAAATGTTCAAGAATGAGATCTTACGGAGCATCGTATGTGCCCCTTAGTGCATGCGCAATAGTTCATCGAATAATAATAACAGCACATCAAAGTTACATCATATTGAGAACATATAAATACTGTTTTTTGACTATATAATTGATAAAATGATAAAAAAAGTTTTGAATTGATGATTGTAACTAAAGAATATGCGTTTTCATTTTGAAAGATAATTTACTACAAAAGATTTGTAAATTTTGTTAATAATAATATAAATAAAAAATTTTAAAAGTTTATAAGCGCTGTGGCTAAGTTGGTAAAAAGTTTTAAACTAATTCTGATATTAAACGGATTAGGATTTTTAAGAATTGTTGTTTAAAGAAAACTTGGCAATCATAATAGACCAAAACAATCTTCTATCAACATCTTTTTTATCATAATTAAGTTAAATAAAATGGTTTTCATACCAACATATAAACTTACAAAAGCGTGTCTATTTAACTATTACGATATGGAAAAAGAAATTATCACTATTGTATTTGTAAACTACAATTAAAAAAAAAAAACACAAATCGAAATTGTTAACGTCAACCATCTATAGTTCAATCTTCAAAGAAATATTATCTGTAGCTTTTAACGAACCAAGATGGAGGGGAATGTACGTTCCTTCCTGCCTTATAATAATATTATTGTCATATATCCTATCTCGTCAAGGCCTACATCTAATCGCTCCCAGCGGGGTCTGATCGTGCGCTCCATGCAGATTACATCTGGATTATGATTGCTCCATGTAGAGCTTCAAAGTTCCCATAGCGAATTTTGTACTTTCTGTTGGATTTATCTTTAAAATGTGTATACCTTAAATTTTAACTGAATTTAATTAATTTGATCGTGTTTTTTGTCGGTTGGTTTTATAATTTCATAAATGATAAACATGTGAATATTACAAAAGATTCATAACGAGAAACAAAGAATATTATTTAAAGACAAAATTCAAACAATGAAAACAGTTCATGGAATGTATTAATTATTTCGTTCTCCAAACAATATTACCTGTTCTGAATAAGATAATAAATAAATAATTAGATTCTTGAATCAAAATAGCTCCTTAAAAATTATTATGTAGATTTATTTATGTGTCATCAATCGTCATGATATTTCTAAATAGTGTCTGCATGATCTATTTATGTGTCGTCAAACGGTATGATATGTTCAAGGTGTGCCTGAATTATAGATCTATTTACTTTTCACCAACCGGCAGTACATCACTAAGAATGCCTGTATGATTTATTTTCAAAAACACGTATTTTACTGATATTATTTTTTGTTTCTATTCTAATGAAACAATCTTTATTTAATTAATATAATTAATACCACAAATTGGGGAAAATTTTTACAAGATCATATGTTTTGAAATATACAACTGTAATGGAATATAACCAAAACAACAAAAATACAAATGTATACACTATTAATAGCGACGGGGATGATTCATATTAAGTTTTGTCAAGTATTATAAAACGGCAGATTTATTTGAATAGAATTTTTTTTATTGTTTTGGATTATCGACTTTAACTTTCGTCAAATCTCTGTGTACATCGGTAAATGTAAATTTGGATAAATTAATACTTAAGATCCGCTCTTTATTCTCCTTCAAAGTTTTGAGCATATACTCCCTAATCGAAATTATTGTTTATAAATTGAATAATAATTCGGCTTTTGAGGCCTACACTTTTATGAAACCCGTTTAAAGAATATCAATCAAATCACAATTTCACCTTTATTATTCGTCAGATATAGGCCTACCGTAATGATTTAGTAAAAGAGCCACACTCCCAGATCTAAATTCTGATCACCTCATAACTTGAAATAGAAGATTAGATATCCTAATTACCTAATAGTTTGCTTTCAATGCCGTTTTTCCTAAAACTAAATTACTAGGATTTGGAGGAAATAAAATGATTAAAAGAGACTATTATTGGATCAAAAGGATATTAAAGGATTATTGGATATATAAAAAGAGCATTGGACTATTGGAGACTATTACTGAGCGAACTAAAATCAATCAGATATCGAATATACCTATATATTTTTCCTGGTGGTTATATTGCTCCCGAATATTGAGGTATTACATTCATACTAAAGAGAGTATACGTATTTTTATTCCTCAAAAAATCCACGTGTAAAGTTTGAAAACATAATTGGTCTATGCGTTTAGTTTTCGGATTTGTGTAGTAGCTCTTAGTTTGTATTCGATATTTATGGAATAGGAGTTTTTGGAAAGGTTGGTGTTGCCATTAATTCACATTTTTGAAGTTTATTTTGATAAAATCAACATTTTATGTGTTCCTTATTGCTACTGCTAAGAGAGGACTGTATACTCGTATGTCCTGAGAAATCTTCCGCACACTTTCTTCAGACATAAAAGAACTGTGCATACTTAAATATGACAAAAATCGGATTTGCCTCTGAATGGATTATGGGCTTCATGAATGATTTAAACAATTTTAAATATCGACATGGGACAAATGCCCCATTTTAAAATAGTGCAAATGGGATCTTACATTAAGTTGTAAAAAATATTTCAGCTCTATTGTTGCATACAAATATAATTCACTTTGAAACCAAAGCTATGAAAGCGTATCAAAACATAGTTTATTTGATACGTGTGATGTGTGAGGATATAATAAAACCTTCTTTCTAGATACAGCAATTAAAATAATTATTTATTTTTGTAAAATTACGTGCGTCAATCCAGGAATTTTAGGCAACAAAAAAGATAAAAATCTACTCTCCTTTGTGTCAAAAATATGAATTTGGATTTATAGCGCACACCTGATAATATTTCAATATGCAAAAATCATTGAAATAGATTAATGGGGTTATAATAAAGAGAAATCTCAAATCTGTAAAACATTTCTAGCGTTCACAAACCCATCATATTCTCGACAAATTTTAATTATGAACTTTCTGAATAAGAATACATGTATTTCAAATTTTAAGTGTCCACGTTAGAGAAAATTGAAAACACACGCCGTTCAATTAATAACATTTTGCTACTCCTAATAATTAAATACATCATTAGGTTGATCTTTGAGTGTATTGCGATTCACCTGATATGCATTCGAGATCATAGTGGTACGTGAAGGTACGGGTATTGATATGCAAGGAGTCCATGATAAAGATCCCCAGGGATCTATAACACAAAGGGAGCTTTGCAATTTAGGGAATATGTGCATAACAATGTTATAAGATAAGGGGAGTGAAGTTTTCGTTAAATCGGCTTGCTTTGAATACCAAACAGGTTTTGTACGTCGTGAAGTGAACTGATATTCAAATATCTTACGATTCATAATCCAAACATAATTTAATATTCAATTTGTATAACAGAAAAAATATTTGATATTTTGTTGTATTCTTATTTTTTTGAATTATGTAAAATATTACATTAATAAATTTAATTATAAATTGATCCACATTTTTTGTTTAAGTGATTGTAAAATAAACAATTCATTATTTTCGTCTAATTGAAATATATACGGTGTCAAAATTGGTTTTCGTTTAAATACAATAATATAGTGACAAATATTCACAGTAAGTGTATCATGAGATGGAAACACATTAAAAACAGAAGGACTAGAAGTAGCAATAATTATATGACACAAGTAGCAGAAAAGTGGGAATGCTGTGGGGGCGAGAACAAGGTGAAATAAAGTGCCCAACAGTACCAGTTTACTGTATCGTAAACAGTCAAGATGTAGGCCTATGTAAAACTTGACACTTTAAGTGCAACGAACATATTTTGATGGTATGATGGTGAAATACGAAGTCATATCTTCAAATATAATGTTATAATAAAGGTTGTTAAATCATAATTAAACATTTATTATTTAATTAAATATATGATTTACCAACCTTTATTATAATACTATATTTGAAGATATGACTGCGTATTTCACCATCATACCATCGAAATATATATTGCCAAGAATATCTAAGCATTTATTAAGTCGTGAAGCTTTTGGATATCCTCGTTAAAGAATTCTGCCGCCTGAGCATTTAACCAGTTAGTAACAGTTACTTTCAACACATCATCATTTTCAAATCGCTTTCCACCAAGATATTCTTTGAGTTTAGGTTTAGGAAACATATGAATGCTTGATGGTGCCTGGTCAGGGCTGTATGGGGGATTGTCCAGAAATTCCCATCGAAAGTTGGCCAGTTGCGTCTTGGTCATTGCTGCAGCGTGAGGGCGAGCGTTATCGAGAAGCAGCACGACGCCGCTAGAAGTCCTCTCCGGCAGTTTTGAATAGCGCGTCTAAGCTTGGTTAGTATTTCACTATATCTCTCAGCATTTATGGTCATTCCCCTTAGCATAAAGTCACAATCTGCGAGTTTATTGAACATGGCGACAAACAAAGAAGTGTTACGATAGAACCAACAGTGGCAGAGACATGAAATCAACTGACTACATAGTTTTGTAGACCGGTCAAAGTTGCTAACCTTGAGCGGGTGTCACGTTACAGCCTTTATATATACATATATATATATATATATATATATATATATATATATATATATATATACTGTATATATAAGATATAAAGAACTAAATAAATAAAAAATATATAAAACAAAATTAATGAATATATATATATAATATATATATATATATATACGTTAGTAAAATGAAGTGTTATATAATTATTATCACTCTCTAACCCTAAGTAGTTATTTTTCAACCATTGTATATTTAGTTATTGTCAGACAGCGTGCTTGGCAGCATCTTCTTTGAGTAGTAGAAAAGTAAGTAATTGAAAAGTGGTATTGGTAGATATTTATTACACAAGACAGTATTTTTTGCTTTGTGCAGATTACCAATGCTCTACAATAATTACTTAAAGGAAAATTCAATATAAAATTAGATTGTTGATAGTTTCATATTCTAGAAAAACCCATTTTAGTTTCATTTTATAATTATAAAAAAAAAACAATATAAATAAAAATTATAGGGATATTCGCTCAAAAAAACACATGTATGTAGTCTATATATTTATATGTTAAAAGGGTAGTGGTAGTGGGGGGGAGGAGTTTAAATTAATAATATCTTAAGACATCGATTTATACGATCATTTTATCAAACAAAATCGATCCTTTACAAATTGTTTATGTTTAAATATAATTAAACTGAGCTGGAATACAGTTTTATTAAATTTAAGGATTAGTAGATTTACATAAGACTGTTTTGGCGAATGAAATAGTTTAGTAGCCTAGATGAAAGCCATGACATAGAATTTCCAACAAAAAACATCGATAAGTACATTGGTCAGCAAGAATTTAAGGTAATGGTTCTTGTGTGATATAAGATTATCAACTATTAAAAAGACAATTGAGCCTGTCGCATGACAAATTTGGACGCTTAATTACTTAGACTCTGAGTTCAACTTTTTTTTCTAGAAGGAAGTGAACTAAGTTATGAATGTAATTACTTTACAACTGATATCACTTTGACTTAGCAAATAAATTTGGCAACATATGCAATTAAGTTTTACGTCAGATTTTTATTTGATCTATTTAAATGTAGCACTGTATAATAAAAAATATTAAAAGCGAAATAAAATACTAAGGATAAACGTGAATTTGTCAATCTTCAAAATCATCTGGTAGATTATTTTTACGAAAAAAAAGTTAAATAAATAAATCTTATTGATTCTTCTAGTAAACTTTGTTATTCCTTATCTCACTAGTCTTGTCCATTCCGTTTAACATCAAACGCCTTATCTAGTAGCCTACTATTGGTCTGTAAGTTAGGTTCTTCAACTACTGTCCATTCGAAATAAATTTTCAGTAATTTCTTAAATGTCATTTTAATAATTTAAGTATGATTTAGCTGTACGTATGATTTATGTGATATCTTCTTTTCGTTACATATGGTTCGATCGTAATTAGAGTCACTCTTAGCTGTAATAAGTTATAAAGATTAATCTTATCTTTTACCTGTATATACGTTATGCATAAAACTATATTTTAGCTATGTGTATGGTATGGCGATTTTCTGTTGTTTAAGATATGATTATTTGCATACACAATGAAAAGCTATAAATTTTCTTAATATTAATGGAATGAAAATAAATAAAACTATATTGTAGGAGATACATGTACTATTATTGCAGATTTTCAATGGAATCATCGTAGCAACTCAAAAAATTGATTTCATTTGCTAAGATAAATTTCAATGAAAGAAATTTCTACAATCTGAGTTTGCTATCCTATATGCTGTAAGATTTTGTTTAAGTATTATTTCATTCGTGAATTAAAGTCTGTTAAGTAACTAGTCTGTTTCAATCTAAAATTTATTCTAATTCTTATTTATAAAGAGTATATTTTCCAATACAGCTTAATGTAAAATTATTTTGTAACGTAACTCTAGATTACTTGAAATGTGCTAAACCTAACATGAACTAGAATTTCAATTTAAAACATGAAAATTAAGTTTTCTGCCTTACTAATGCCTCTTGTCTTTGTAAGTGCAGTTATAAAACTGGTCCAAGAAAAGACTCCGATCAACTACTAAAACAACCATCTTAAGTGAAATTTCAACCTGATCAAATATGTGGAAAAAAAAAAAATGTACTGTGTGTGAAATATAAAAATAGTGTAAGGCAAATCAGACGCGAATGTTATTTTATTTATATGATGGGACATGATAGGAACTTTCGGCTTCACGACCCCAAAGGTGTTGGTTTTCTAGATTTACAATATTGACGTCAAAAACAATTTTTCTTTTGCATATTTTTTTAAATAAATTAGTTTTTTTTAAAGGTTGGTAAACATAATAACTAAGTACATGTAATCATATATCTTCTATTTGTATTTCTCGTATTAATTTAATCATAATGTAATTTTGTTCAACATCTAAACTATTTGTTAATATTAGTATTGCTTAATAAAAAAAATTATATATATTTTGTAATCTTAAATAAAAGGGAGGGTTCACTAAATTTTAATTTTCTTTTTTGGGGTGGGTTTTTTCAATTGTTAAAATTTTCTTTAATGGCGTATTAACTTTTTTTAATATATATACATATATATACATATATATATATATACATATATATATATATATATATATATATATATATATATAATCTGATTCTTTTTCATAATAAATTGGCTTGTTATTTGGTTATCTGTTTTTCATTTCTTGTTAATAGTGAACTCGGGTACCACCAGTTTACAAAAGAAGGTAAGGTAAAAAAAAACCGAGCTAACTTAGAAATGCCTTTACTTGACATGGCCATTCATTCTTTCAAATTATGTTAATGTTTTGTTTCCGAATGGTGCAGTTTCTTGTTTTCCATCTCTTGCAGTTTCGATATTAAACTACCGTGAGAAATGTCCAAATAATGCAGTTTCCTAATCGTTATGTAACAACAATTTGAACCTAATAATATAAGTATGGATCTACAATGAATTTAGATGGGAAACCTAAATTACCTTATCTTTAAGTCATATTTTGTCCAAATGATATTGTAAAGAAATTCGAATTATCGGAAAAATGCAAAATAAAGTCTCGTTGTTTGTAGAGGTTTGTTTCTAATTACAATATTATAAAGATATGCATAACAAGTGTTACTCTTGTGTTACTCATATCAAGTTATTAAACAACATTCTAAACACTGCTTTTGTCACAGTAATTTATACTAATTTCATCATTATTTTTAATACCTCAGATATAGATATATCATCTTTCAAAATGTTATGAACTTCCTGAAACTTTCATGTCTCTCACAGAAACATAGTATACTAACATTTATACGACCCTTCCTCATGTAACTAAACTGAACTGAAATAAACTGCTTCTTAAACTGATAAAGAACTGCCTCAAATCAACTTCAACATATTCATTATTGCACTAAACAAGGCTAGTGAACCATTATTTAACCATTGAAATTGATCATGTAATTATTATTACACAATATATTACAAAGTTCCAGTGTATATTTTATTGATATTGGTAATTTGCTCAGAAATCTTAAAAATACACTTTGGTATTTAATAAATCCTATTAATCAATATATGTGGTACTCTCCTTTCTTCATTATATAAGAAATAGCGTAACATTTTTCAATCCAGAGAGTAAGTTATGTTTGGAAAAATCTGCACATTGGCCTAGTTATTCACTTCCTTTATGGTCCACAAGGCACTAAACTAAACAGTTATGTATGGTATGTATTTAATGAAATATACCGTAAATAATTTCTATTCGACTTTAAATTTTATTCCTTATTAAAATCCTTAAACTTATTCAAAAGCTAATAGATACACCAATACATATAGCGTTTCCTTTTATAATATTATAAAACATTTAACACACTTTTGATATAACATGATATTCATCTTTCTTTGATGTTGTTTGATAAATAATGAATACAAAACTGTATTAAATACTCAGGGATGGAAAGGATGATTGAAGGCGTTAATGTTTTATAAAAAGCTTATCTTCATGACATCAAAAAAGACATTTATTAAATTGTTCTTTAGATGTGACAAGAATCTCAGTAGAATCATAAATTTATTTGCCGTTGAATATAATGAAACGATATTCAATGGTGAAGTAATCGTTAACGCAGTTCCAACTCATGTTTTATGGAAACGCATTATTGATGTCGTTAACGGTATAGAACCAACAACAGGTGTATATTCAAATATAAAGTGTTTCATCGCATTATGTTTATCTCTATCTTCTACATCGAATAAAAAGCCCTCCTCCAAGTATATTGTACTGGAGAGGTGGTTGATATTCAAAGCATGGCTGGCTAATGAATGCAAGATCCCCCGCAGCCTAACTGTATTATCTTACTTACTCCTTAAGTTGTACAACTATTATTTTCGCTATAGTTCCTGTGGGATTTCCTTAGATATTCTCAGATATTATATTGCAAACGAGTTACAAGTCTTTACCCTATACAACTTTAAAGAATTCTTTTTAGAATTTTATTAGAAAAATATAAACTCGAATATATGTTAGATGTTATTATAATAATTGTTGTACTAACACACATCTCAATAGTTGAACAATTCAAGATGTAAAAAATTCACCATACTGTTAAAATTATAATTTATTACACTGAATGTAAATAAACAGTAATTTTCAATTAGAATATAATTTAATATTAATTGGAGACGATTGAGGTGGTTCTACAATCAATAGTAATATAGAAATATCCATAATAATAGTGCGTTTAATTAAAATAAATAGTATAAACTCTGACAATATTCTTCTTAAAGGTAAATACAATTCAGTTACTTTTAAAATTTATTCTTTTTAATCTAAATTTAAATCCATTTAAATTTACTAAAAAAAGACAAAAAAAAATAATAATAAAAAAAAAATAAAAATAAAATAAAAATAACAAGAAGGTCTCTAAGGTTAGTAAATAATCCAGTTATTAATAATGTTTAAAAATGTGAAATTATTTTATTGAATTCTTCGTCGTGGTAATTAATATTTTATGATGAGTTTCTAAACACACATATATAGCTTTAATTAAAACATGCAGATAAAAACAGAATATTCCAAACAATATGCAAATGCAACCAATAATTTGTCAAATAGGGATGTTGTTACATAATATATGTTACGATGTCACATATTTCATCCTACTTGAGGGAGGGGGGGGGAGCACTCATCAACAGTGATCAATAATGTATTCATAGTAAATGTCATGAATTCTTAAAGATTTGGATGTCAATAATAAAGGAAATAGTGGTTCATGCATATATTTTTATCCATGTGAGTGTGAAAAGTCTGCAACTAATAAAAATAAATTTGTTAGTAGACTACATTTTAGGTAAAAAATTGTTTTTAAATTAAATATTTTATTGAATTTTTATTCAAAATATATTATCATTTTAAAAAATCGTCACAAAACCCTACAACCATAACATTATGGACATGCTCGTTTGCCAGTTACTTTACACTGTTTGTTTAATGAATGTTCAGTGGGTATAATCTATGCGTAATAAGTCAAATTATAAAGTTATGAAAATAATCATCGCAACCTTAGATTCAAACCTTTTCATGATTTTTTTTTATTGTTCGTATCAGTGTAAATGTAAATTTCCAGTCATTAAAAGTTAGCTCTCGGCTTTTTAAACAACAAGTAAACAATTTATTTGTCTAGTCACAGACCTGTATGAGGTCAAAAGTACAACTTTACAAAGTCTGGTATAATATAGCTTATCTGTGACTCAACTTTCATTTGACAACGGATTCATTACTATACAAACTTCAAAAAAAATTATATTCCATTATGACTTGAATGTATATATATATTTAATATTGTCTGAACTTCTTTTATACTATGATCCTGTATTGTGGACGATTTTTAAAATATTCTCTCAAAACTTTGTATGCAGCACAAAAAAAAGTTTCAATCGATATCTTCAAATTTTATACCACACCAGTTTTACAATTTTTGTAATATTAACTTGAAACGTATTATAACATTTTCTAGTATTGAGTTTCTAGTCATCATTTCTTTTTAAATCGTTCAAATTGAATCATTACCAAGAAGTCTAGGATATATATTAATTTTTGAATATGCATCTAGGATATAATGAATGAAAAAAATGGGAGCTGATACAGACTTAAATTCTTTTTAATTAATTGTCAAATGCAATTAATATTGGCCATATTTTGCTAGTACTTGTAACATTTTTACTTTCGGCTTCATATGTATGCTCGAATATACACTAGTTTCAATATATATTTTTTAATACCGGCACAAAACTTAGTACACTAGTTAATAAGGACACTAGATTCGTATTGCAAGTTTTAAGTCGATATACTGAATATATATAGTTTTTAAATAGAGCCTGTTACAGAAACTCAGTTTATACTACAGCCGGCAAGATCTGCGGGTGTTACCGTATCTATTATAGATATAATCGTGATATTTCGTACAAACTTTTTAAGTGAGTTAACAAGTGGGCTGATTTTCAGTATATATCTTGAACTTTGTTGAAATCAAAGCTAGTACCGTGCGTGAATCTTGCTGCCGGTACTGAAACATCTTGATTCTTCAAGCTCCATTCAAGTATATGTATTAATGGGTGTTTGTGTGTGTGTATATATATATATATATATATATATATATATATATATATATATATATATATATATATATATATATATATATATATATATATATATTGAATAAACACTTACTTTACTAGTGTATAAAAAGTACATTACCATGTATAACAAGTATTTAATACACATATCTCAAAAACTGTAGGTAATAGAGACCATAAATATAAAATTTGTTTAGTACTGGCGGCGAAATTCTTGTATAAACTAAATCAAGGTTCCGTAATAATAAAGATATATACTTGAAACATGATATAAACATTAACTATTGTATTTAGTTAACCGAGTTTAAGGCTTATAAACTAGTTGTTTATCTTGAAAATTGTTGGGCCTGTAGATGCATAGAGTTTAGTAGTCCTGAACGCAAAATCCATACGCATTACCGGCTCTATTTCCAAACATGTTAGTTACCGTCAACAAATTTATATTTATTAAACCATTCAACAATAGCAGTAAATTGCATTTTAAAAATCTATTCATGTAGACGTATCATGTAGAAGTATAAAATTTAATTCTTAACATTTTTATTTTACACAATCTAAAATACCTACTTAAAATTATATATATATCTTGTTTACGTTATTTAAGATTAAGCCCTCCATCTTGGGCCTTGCGTTGCAATTTTAACCGTTTAGATATGTTATTATTAATCATTAATTAAACATATCGATATTATTTTCAAGTGTAAAAAATGTAACAGAAGTTCAAAATCATACTTTTATAAAAATATACTGCAACAAAAAAGAATATAAACTAATCCTTTTTTTATACACCATTCTAAAAAATATATATTACAGTCTTCAGAGAGCATAAACAGATTGTTTTATTAGAATGGGCTCTGATTAGTACGCTGACGTGAGTTGGATAATGTACGATCCGGGAAAGGACACATTCGTAGTACAGGTAATAAAACAAATTAATTTTTTTGGATGTCCAGAAAACAATGTAAATAAATTACATTTCGATGCAAGATGTAGAGGTAAAACTTTATAACATTAAATCTATAATCTATATCTCTTATGGAAGTGATAAATTGTTTAAAAAATGCAGACGTCATATTTAAAGATTACCTCCCACATTCAATTTTACTAATATTTATACTGTTAAAACTAAAAGTGAGTTATAATTGAAAATGTAATAATATTGACATAAGTTATAAAATGTAGTTTAGCTTCCATTGTAAAGCAGTATATTTAATCATCTATACCTAAAATATGTACTTTAATAAGTAGCTATTATTCTACAAAATATATTCTATGAATTCTATAAAATAAAAGGAAATTTGTTTTGAAGTTATATCATTTGGGCTACTAAAAATTGGGCTAAAAGTACCCACCGCACTTTGAAGAAAAATGCAGATAGGAGTAAGGTAACACGTGTTTTAGAAAAAAAAAGTGTTTTAGAAAACGTAAATTAGGCCCACATAATTAATTTTTAGCACTTACACCTCACTATTTCTTGTATAATAACAATTATAGTTTATATATGGACTTGTCCTTCTTTTAAATGTGGGAAGTTGGAGCAAATCATGATTTTCATTTAGTTTGTTGTAAACAATTGTAAATTTTAATAATTAGGTGATATTAGTAATGATCTAGGTAATAATAAAGAAATATTTGGATAATAAATATGAACTACATTCCGTAGTAAAAATGAATTGAACAAATGTAAGAGTATTTATTAGTTTCCAATATGCACGATCAGAAATGTCTATCCTACCTAACTCTATCAGTAGATATGAAATATGTAATTTTGTTTAATTAAGTTGGTAGATTGTTAAAATAATGGTGTAGTTTTGCTTTTAAACAGTTCCTAAGTTGGTATAAACTACAATAGGTTGAGTTATAAATTCGTTGTTATGAGCAATTGTCTGTTGGTGGATCTACGAAGTCTACATACTATATTGTTTAAGATATAAAATACAAAATAACGAAATTGTTTTAATAAGTAATAAAATGAAAAGTTTCATTTTGGTAATATATCTGTTCTTGTGAATAAATAAGAGTTGCTAGCTACTTAATTCAAAGTGCATAATTTGCTTTAATATGGAAAACAAAATACAATAGAGTCAAACTACACATCCTAGAGATTACTTTCGGCAAAATCAAGGCATAAAATATCATGTGCCTAGAAATCAGTCTCACACAATGTGCGTTGCTAGTCCAAAATTAAAAATAAACTATGGTAAAAAATCAGCACATAAACCTTGATTCATCACAACTAAATTAATCACCTGAAGAATGTATTCAAAAATAAAGCTCTAAAACTAAATCAAATTCATAGAATTTTAAACTAATAGAGGAGAGGGAAAATCTGTTAGATTATGGACCCCGAAAACTAATTACCTAGGGGTCACTATTTCATTGAGACCCCGAAAACTAAATTAAAAACATAAAAATATTTAAAAAAAAATAAATTTAATTAAATGAAGTATATATATACATGTATAAATTTATTAAAATCAAAATCATTTAGATGAAAACAAGTGTCTCTAAAATTACTTGTATTTGTGACAATTTATTACTAAAGTGAAAATTAAATAATATGTGATATTGTGTCTATAAAGTTGTAGTCTAAGTTATAAAATGTGTCTTCTAAATACGTCTTTTCCTGTAGAAGTGTAATACATTAAAAGTGTCTTAATCTATATTTTTAAGTGTATTGTTTTAAATCTTTCACAAAGAAAGAACTGAAGAACATTATCTTTTAAGTAAGGAGACCATAATATACAATACATATAAGGCACGTGTCACGATTTTACTACTATTTGAAACGATTTAGTTACTTCGGAGGTGGGATTGGGCATTGTCATTATCTTAAACGAAATATCTGAGATGAAGTAATCGTTAGGAAGCTGCTATTATACCAAGAGGTCGGATCTAATTACTGACTGACTCGTTCTAATGTTAACCACTAACACTAACATAGGGCTGACATATCGCCCACCATCTCACATGAGCAAATAACAATAATTAACAACAATTATGATTAACATTATACATAGAGCATTAGTGGTCGACATATCGTCCTGGCCGATTTACCGATATATAACTATGAACTAAATTCATAAAAAAATACGAATGCGCATGAAAAATTCCTCTTAGACTCTTCCAAATTTATCTAGCCGATCATTTTAGTGGGGTATTAATTGGGGGGGGCACACAATCGACTTCACTGCTAAATTGGTTGTTCTTCACTCTAGGATGGTCCTTGTGTGGTCAGGACATTTACAATCTCAGTTGGAACGTAGTGGGGGGATATAATATTTACCATACCCCTGCATTTAGTTGGGTAGGCAAGTTGCGTTACTCTGAAGATGTAAAGGTAGACTATAAGGAGGGACGTGATAGTTAAGTTAAAAATATTACACAATTAAAAATTAAACTAAATATATACCCGTACAGGGAAAAAATATCATTTTCCTTAATTTTCAAATACTATTTTATAATGTGTTTGAATGCAATAGTTATTACGTAATCTCAAAATAGTTATTTTTGATTAAATCTTTATGATAAATAAGAAAGGATTCATTGAAAAGAAAGAGAATTTAAAATGAAATCCCTAAAATTATATTTAAACAAATTAAGAAAAATAATATTTAAAACTACCAATAATATTTTTGATATTATATTACGAATTAAATTTTGATATTTATGTGTGTGCGTGGATGATTGCTCTAATTTTAAGGTAAGGTGTAAAACAAAACATAAATTTTACTTTAGATAATAAGGATTTATTTAAAAATCTTTTCAAATATCTGTTTAATTTTATTCAATTTCTGAACTACCTAGATCACGTTCAACATACTGTCATTATGTTTAAAGATTTTATATTTTTAACAGCCACTGAGTCCAATTAAGTCACACTAAATCTACTTAGTGAAGGCGCTGGGGAACTGCAAAACTTAATAGGTTTAGTATGACTTAGTTGTACTCAGTATTTATTGAAAAAATATATATCTTTTGAAATTAATTATTTATGTTTGACCGTGTTATATGTGTTTCAAATTGAATAGGCGATAATTTTGTCTTTACAGTTTAACTTTTATAAAATTTATAAGATTTTAGTGCTTTTACCAATGCATAAATAGATTTATCCTAAATCCGCATATTGTTGGAAATATCCCTATTGTAGAAAAAACTCACAAAAATTTTAGTCGAAAGTATCATATTTGGTATTTTATTTCATCAAACATCTTATTATAAATGGTTGATCAGCAGTATGATCCCGAACAGGGCATATATTAAAATAGAAAAAAGAAATTCGGTGTATATACAGTAACACTATACAGTATACAGTAGTTGTATATAAAAAAAAAAATAGATCGTTTATAACTTGACGGATATAAAGGCTAAATAGTGTTCCATTGTGAACGATTCTAGAAGAGCAGTTATAGTGAAACACAGTCAAGAATAGTATACGGTTTCTGTTGTAAGTTTGAGAAACTGATTTAATCTTTAGATTTTACACACAACACATATTATATATGATTAAAGTTAAAGATAATCATTGCGTGAATATATAATTAGTTCAGTTTGACACATGATTGCGATATGCTTCCCATGGTAGATGTATTTGTTTAAACAAATAAATTTGTAAAAAGTATGTGTACATGAATATTTTGTTGGTTAGAGGGATATGTTTTTACATAATCTAACCATTTTTATTATTATTATGTTTACCTCTCAATTTTAATATATATATATATATATGTGTGTGTGTGTGTGTGTGTGTGTGTGTGTGTGTGTGTTTTAATTGAACTTCACTTTTAAATTTATTATTTGTCCTACAGTATCATTTTGTATGAACGTATCATTGGAGGTACAAATGACGAGAACATAAGACATTTATAAATACCAAAACAATGAAACCCATTTGTTAATAGAACATTATAAATATTAACATTCTAAAACCAATATCGATCTGTGTTATTTCAAGTATTTTGTGTAGATAAATGATAAGTTGCTTAGGTTCAATATTATAGGAATACATTATTAAAATACGTACAATCGTAATTCCCAATATAAGTACATAATTAAACAACTTTACCTAAACAATAGACTAATGTGAATTATCCCATCTTCTAATATAACTTTGATATTAATATGTTTAGTTCTCACATTAATACAATGATGCTGGTACTTAGATTGAATGTTTAATTAAAACATATCTATGACAAGATAAATTGAGCTTTATCCATTTCATTTTTTATTTATTTTTTGTAATAATAACATTGTCTCACAAATAATTTATACATTACGATTATAAAACCTTATGAAGGTTTTGTAAAATCAATATTTTCTTGTGCATGGATGACCTTACGTACAATGAAGAGTAGTCATGTTTTACGCGCAGAGAGGAACTAGCCAATAGGGATTACTGATGTTGGATGTAGGCCAACTCTGGTCAGCACCGTTCGACACCAGATTACACTACCCTTTCTTTATCTGCCCCTTACCACCTATTACCGCAAGTCAATTTTTGAAGAGCGTTGCTTAAAAATAAGCTTTAACTGTTCCCAGTGATGATGGAGATGAGTAGTTATAAATTGTTAACCCGGTCTCTTGTTAAACATTAAATCTATTAAAAGTTAAATATTTCTAACGTGAAATATAAAACAAATGATGAATTATGATGTGAATATTAAAGTATTTGATTGGATTTATTAAGAAACTTTCTCTCTGTTTACCTGTTTATTTTACAAAACAAATTCATTTTATTTGTTGTCTTGAGTTTGTTTACAACATATAATCGTATTTTTATTTTATTCTAGTAAATTTATTTACAAAAATGAGGACATTAAGTGAGTCATCCATTTTTATGTATCTTTATTAGTATTATGTCATATTTAATAAAATCGGTATATAGAGATTACCAATTATTATTATTAAAACAGGTTAGAGAGTAATATAAAAAAGATCGGTGTGGATATTAATGTATTACTGTACTACATTCATTGAAAGTTGAAACACATTCTTTAACAATTTTGCTTTAGAGGTCGTAGCCAAGTCTTTCCTGTGGTTTGAAAAGTTCGGTTTGGTTGTTTTATATCAGGTTAAAACATATATAATTTGGCTGGAAATTAGTTTCGGTATTTTCAGGATTTTTTTATTCCGCTCTTCGTTTTTAATTCAGCTCGTTTAAATTACGCACTAGTTCATTATGACCTTTTGCTAAGGTTTGGATGGAATCTTGTTTATGTCCTTTTTTCTGGCGTTGTACGACCCAAGTTGTATTTGAATAATTATTTACTTCTAAGAAACATGTTACTCCTTGTTTTATATCTGTGGTTTCATTATTTATTTATTGTCTTTAATTTTGGATATCTACTAATTTAATAGAAATTCCAATTCAGCTTTTAAAATCTCGTTAATGGAAAACGGTACATCGATTTTTTTTTTATTTTAAAAGAGATAAATTGTATATAATTGTACTACACCATGTAATTATAAAAATTTAAAAACATTTTGGGTAAAATAATATTTTAATGATCGATTGCTTCGAATGAGGTATTTAATTTGTAATGAACATTATAAATACTACTTTAAATTCTATTTAATTTTTACTGTCGACCATTAATATCAAAATATAAAAAAATAAAATGTTGGTATATAAAGGAACAAGTTCAGAAGACTATTATTTTTAATAACTCAATTTAGTTTAGGATGTTAAAAAACATGAAATATTGTTTATTTTATTCATGAGTTCTTTTTTTTTTTACTAATATTTATTATTGGGTAAATCAATTTATTGATTCAGTAGGCCTACTAGATTTTAGATTAGATTTGTATTACCATACATAATAGACATATATAACCATATTGAATAGAAAGTGTAACTAGTGCACATGTAATAGGTATATACTAATTGTATCAATGTCACGCAATAGGGTGACATGCCGAGAGAGCTCGTCATATGACCAAAATTGAAACAGCATTAACAGCTTCTATTAGTAGTCTGTGATTATTACATTCATCCTGAGTTTAGTACTTAGATTAAATCAACTCAAATAATTACCTATGTAATTGGGTTTGTGTACGCTTTGACATTACTAACGAATTTGTGTTGGCTATATTTACGCGGTCGTAGCTATCAATTATCAGAAAGTAAGAGACAATTGATAATGTAGATTTCAATACTAAGAAACAAAGTTTATTCCTATCTAACATATATCTAATACTGAAACGTTTGGTGATAGGAAAAAATAACGTTTTGTTTTAAAAAAATTTTTTTGAGATGTAGAAAAAATGGGTTTTTAGAGTGGTGACCGTTTTCTTGTTTTCTGTATCTCATTCTTGTCTAAACAGGACAAACTAAATAAAATACTTATATTGGTCTATTTCGACTGTATCTCTAGGATATTTTATTGTAGTAAAATATAATTTTGGAGATATTTGCCAAAAGACAAAATATATTGTGATTTTCTAAAATTAACTCAAAAAATTTAGTGAAACATTTTTCAAATATAGCACGTAAAAACCCAAACTAAACATATGAGTGTCAGAACGTTCAAATTTCTCTTCTAATATATTTATTGGAAATTTATGAAGAAGGGTCGTCAAAGTTATTATGTCAAATAGTAATTACAAAGTACAATTTGTGGGAAAAAATTAACCTTGTCCACTATCATTAAGAAATATATTTTAATTACTATTGTATGGCTATAAGACGCATAAGCCAATCAATCCTATGCTCTATTAAATATGTAAATGTTTTGTTACAAATACCAGTAAGAAAAGCAATAAGTACTGTAAAGACTTTTTCGTGTTATTATTTTGTTTTGTGGATAGGTTTTTCGCTGTGCTGTTTTGTTTCTTCTTACAGGCAAATAAAGAGACTTCTCATATATCTTAAATTTTCACCATTATAGACGTTTTGGATTGTTTTCACTGTATAAACTCTTTTCTATGATAATAAAACCTGTCTGATAAGGTATTTAATTAAATATCCGGAGCATAAAAGTAATAAAAAGTTTTCTTAGTTTTAGTTCAGGGAATCTGTGTTTTCCTTAGTATAAATTAATTGTTTCAATAATTTAATTCAACTTTCTAACGCGTTATATATTTAAATTCTGATTCGAAACATTAGAGTAATTTGTCATACATTAAAAGCAGTTACATAGATTGCTAGTAATAACTGATTAGCAATATTGAATGAGTAAACAATATTTGAACACTAGAATAATTTATGCTGTG
This sequence comes from Aphrophora alni, assembly GCA_963513935.1. Classification (NCBI taxonomy): domain Eukaryota; kingdom Metazoa; phylum Arthropoda; class Insecta; order Hemiptera; family Aphrophoridae; genus Aphrophora; species Aphrophora alni. The sequence goes on from OY740766.1 coordinate 77,115,541, forward strand.
AACACGTATAATAATGACATGCAATTTATATTACCTCAACACTATTGTGTATTAACTATCTTAAACACATTTAATAACAAATAGAGACCCATGTAGACCAGAGTAAGTAGTTTCGTGATTTATGTTAAATAGCTTCCAAATTAATTTTGATATTTTCAACGTTTTTATCGACTTTAGTAAAAATAAAAGAGGTTTTAATAGATAGGATTCAACCTCAGTTTGTTATAGTAAAATATTTTTACGGTGGACTAAGTTCTTCACCTTCTGCAACAGGGTAATGCAATATAAGCTTTAGTAAATCATGCTTCCTAGAGACTAGCAATTTAAAATTGACATAAAACTCTTATGATGAACTAACTAATTTTAAACACTAAAGCAGGAAGAAGAAGATGACATAATAGACTATGAACAGCTCACATTAAAAGCCAAGGAAACACTCTAACGTCTTAGACCAACTCTGTTATGGTGAATTCATGTTAGATACAATAAACTAAACTTACAATTTTGTGTTTATTATAACTAAAATGATTGAAATAAAGTAAAGGTCTAGAAAGCCACGTTTCAATAAAATTTAACAAGCTTATTTTATGGCATCCTTTTAAAATTCGTAATTACATTTTAGGCTGGTTTAAAAAATCACGTACATGGTTGAAGTATTATAAATAAAACTCTTAGAATTTAAATAATATAGCATCTACATTGGTAATTGTTACAATTCTCTAATAGTATGGTTCTTATATTTACCTGCTACGCTAGAAAATGTGGGTTGTGTGAAAGTTTTTTTTCTGTCCCGTTTTATATTGATTATTATTATATGTAATTATAAGTATTTATATTATTAATAATATTTATGATTATTATTTTATATTATAATAATATTTTTTTAATACATAAGATGAAACCTTAAGTTTTGAAATGTCTTACAAAAATAGTATCTTTTTAGGCAGAGTTTACAGCTTTGGAAGCTGGTCTAGTATGCACTATTGTTTACGCTCAAAAATTAGGAAAAAAACTTCTTAACTGTTATTGTTAGCCTGAGAACAATTTTTGAGAATTAACTAGCGACTAATGTTTAATGTTTATGTTAGAATTCTGTAATTATAATAGTTGAATGAAATATAAGTTGAATAAGCTGATAGCCACCACTCAACAATAAGCATTTTAATACTAGTTATTCAATTTTTGGTTTTTCAACAGTATATTTATTTATTTTATTTATTTTCGGCATACATAGTGCAGCAGTGCTGCGGTATACATTTGAGTTGTCATACTATACAAAAACCACTCACAACACACAATACAAATACACAAGATAGAAATTTTATAAAATACAATCAAATTAAGACACTGTGAACCATGTACACATGGTTATCTTATATTAATCAATTATTTGAATACAAAATGCATCCCAGGCATCCAGAGGTTATGAGCTGAGGTACTCATCCACTGAGTAAAAAGCATGCCGCAAGAGGTATCCTCCGAGTGATCCGCGAAAATTCTTGTCACAACTTTGTTTTTTTAATATTTTCTGAAAGTTTATTAAATAATTTCAAACCAGACTATTAAACGCCACGTTCTAAGAATTCCATTCTGTGAACAGGATATTGTAACACTGTTTTCCTTATGAGATATTAAAGGTATATTTTCTATTCATGTATTTTTAAATATGAGAAGAAAACAACTTGAATTTATGTACAATCTAAGATTTCAGTCAAATGACAGTTTAAATTTGACTGGATTTAGTGATATAGTTAAATATTACATCAAATAAAAATATATATTTTGGTTTTTTTATTTCACACGCTAATTATAATTAAAGTTTAATCAACTGAAAACCGATAATATCAACTCAACTTACCTGTATATTAAACCCAACTGAGAGGAATCGTGGTTTGTTATATTTAAGGAAGGACTATCCAACTGAGATCTTTAACTTTGGACTTTGGCCAACTCTGGTCAGCAATGCCCTGACACCAGATTACATTGACTTTTCTTTATCTGCTCACACCGCACATTAAGTTTTAACTTGCAGTTTCTTTTTGGCTCAATGTCAATATAAAAATCACCCCATCCTTTTTTTTTAACATGTACGTCACCTAGGTATTGTTTGGTTATATTACTCTCTAAAAGGTGAATACTTGATTTTAAATAATTTTAATATTTAGACATCATAATACCACTGGTGTAAGAAACCAATTTCAGAATGGAAGTCTTGAAAAAAAATACAGCTATATAATTCTAGGTAATACTTTAATTATACTCTAGGTAATTTCGTTGTTAAAAAAATAAACTGTGATCTATATTTTAAAAATTGAATATATATATATATATATATATATATATATATATATATATATATATATAATGCACAAGGGCTATCTGAAGTAAAGACTGATAAGTAATATATTATGGTGCTCAAAATTCAAAATATGTAATATCTTTAATATTTTCATCTTATTCATGTATTTTTCAAATGTATTTGTAGAGAACAATATTTATTTTATTTTATTTTTTTTAGGATCTCTCTAGCTGATGATCTGTCTTTTCTTTGCTGCAGTGATAAATATACTATTCCGTGTCTTACATAAGCATTAATTGTCATTCTACTTCGCATGAAATGGTTGACAAGTAGTTCACTGAATTTCTTTATGGTCGTACAAACACGAATAATTTCGAATGCTCTGATCGTTCGAATGAGGTTACAACTGCAGAGATCTTAATAAAATCTTTGATAATACGTTAGAGGACCTTCGAGAGAAGGAACACAAGATAAACACAAAATAGTAAACAGCTTATACACAAGTGTTTTAATATCATGTTTTAAACTTTTGGGTGGGTGAATAATGCCCATAAGATCTTTGCAACGTTTATTCACAGTGGGTAAAAAACAGAAGAGTGGGATCATTTATAAGCAGTGTTTGGACATATTCACGGGCAATTCAAATGAAATTTTATGACGTTATGTAACAGATGATAAAAAATATATCCATTACTACATTCTAAAATGAAATATCAGAAACACAGTACATTTATCCTGACGATGTTACGAAGAAAGATAAAAACTACCCATCAGGCATTATATAAATTAGTTACGAAAAATAAAGGTTGAAGCTGAGAAGTTTTTCAAAAAACATTGAAAATGTTAATTTAAATGTTAATTGTTGAAGTCTTTAAAAATGTGAAGTGATTAATGATATCAACGTTACATTTCGTTACATTTAAAAATAGACTTATCAAATTCGGCAACAACAAAACATACAATACACCAAATAACTCATTTTTGATATCATAAATACGAATTTTTATAAAAGGAGCGTCAGCTTCGACCGTTAAATTTTTCTGCAATGATTAATCTTCTTGAATATTTTTAAACAAAATAATAAACACCCACAAAGATGAGTGTAATGTTATGTGCTCTTCCATTTCTTTAAACATAAATCATGTGAGATGGAAATGAACATAATAAAGATATTATACGTTATGAATATAAACATAAGTTTTATGTTCTATATAGAACCATTCCTTTCATTTTAATTTCATATATGTAATGTAAGTCTATGGCCCCATTATTATCAGCTTTATTAGTAGTAACGCAATAGAGGAAATTACGATTTTTTAGAACGACTCATTAAATGTATCTTGTAAAAGAAGGAGAAAAGTTATTAAATGATTTTTGTTAGAGTATCGGGTTTGAGTACCGACGTCTTCAAATAAAATAAACTTCTTTAATCTGGAATCAAGTTTCTCAGAGCGTTAATTAAGAGCTCGTCAGCCACACAATATCCCTTTGTAACTGAACTCTAAGTCTCGCTAGTCTCGGATACACTTTACAAGCTTTAACAATTTCTAGAGCACCACTACAAATAATCCCAATTAACGAATACTTTAAATGCCCTATTTTACACATAATATCTTACATACTAACTAGCGTACATAACCAAGGCCGATGAACAAAAAACGCAATTTGTATTATTTAATTTTTTGATAATTATATTAAAAATATTCAAATTACAAGATAAATAAGAAACTTATTATATTAATCTGATTTTAAAGTACACTAATAATCCAATAAATTTCATGCAAATGATATTTTTTTCTGTAAAGTAACGTTAAAGAAAAAGCCTCCTAGGAAGAAGAAAATATTTAATATTTACCACTTTCATATATATTCAATTGTTATGATAGCATGCAATATTTTACATTATTTTACTATTTTTAATATATTTTACTATAATAGAACATTTATAGAATGTAATATTGTACTTAAATAAAATAATAGGTGCACCTTGTAGACAATTTCATTTACAGAGAATATGTTCGGTGTATTATTATGTTTTTATTTCTAATAATAGCCAGTCGTAATATAATTGCCAAATTTTCCGTATATTATATACTTTAAAATGTTACTTAATGTCCGAGTTATTATTTACATTCTTGTCAGATTTGAAAAGTTTATATAGTTAACATATAAAATGTAATCGTTTACTTTTTCAAAATTAGCGAACAATTTAATATTTTAAAGATTTCGAATAATTTAGTTAAAGTTTCCATTAGGTTTACGTATAAAAGGACGACTGTTCAAATATCTAAAATAAATCATATCTCAACTACTATTGACATTTTAAAGTTATCGTTATGAAGCGTTAAAAAAATATAAAAAAACTTAGAGTAGGACTGAACAAGATTTATAAAACACATTGAGATACCCTGTATCAAAATTATATATAATGTTATGTTTGGTATTTATTTGTGATAAGCATTTACAAATATTGTCAACATGGAATAGAAATTCGATTTAAGCTGTGATGTTCGACATCCTCTCTTTCTTTTATTTTTCAATATGATACTTAAATTAACTTAATTAAGCTTATTGTGTAGAATCGTTATTTAAACAAACATAATATAATAACGTCATCAGCCTAGAGAATTTTAGGCACAGTTAGTTAAAATAAAATTGTATTGAAAAAATGAAAGACGCCAACCGTATTGAATAAAATGAGCCCCTCACCCCTCGGTATGTCAATCATTTTGTTCCAGACGACTTTAGTATCGATAAGTCACGTTTAGTCAAAAAGACGACAGTCTCTATCGCTTATTTTTGTCTGAAATGGCCAATAGACTGTTTTGAGCATGCGTTGTTCTGCTCTACTCCTTCGCAGCAGCCATATTTGCAACCACAGCCTTTTATAGACGTTTCATTATTTTTACTGTTTCATTAATTATTACTTTACTATGCCTGTTTTTTATTCATAATTTGTAATGGTGTTTGGCGACACTAGTAGATAAAATAATTTCAGACATTACAAACACAGCAAAAATATGCTCAAAACATCGGATGAAATTAATTATCACGTAAAGGATATTATTTTGTTTTATTGATATTGATTTCGAAAATATATAAATGTCAAAATACTAATAAACTACAAATTTGAAATGGCTTAGTATGTTTTTTTTTTTAATTTTATTAACGAAACACTAAATTTTAAATTGGTTTTACACCAACTACTGGTATTACTAAATTAATCGTATAGTATATCAAAAACCGATATTCTCTATTTATTACAATAGCATTTATTCTTGCAGTTTGTAGCGCAAAAACACATGTATAGTTAGGCCATTTTCAGAATGATGTTTCTCTGCCTGCCCATTCGAGCATCTCTGACATTTTATTTTACACGTTATCTCAAGAAAGGGTTGTCTGAATAATTTCAATCAATTTTCTTTTGTATTTCTCAATTTCCCTGAGTTATATTTTACTAAAGTTATTCTAATACATTTTCGAAAAGTAGAAAATATTTGAGGATAAAAATAGACTGATGGTGAAAATCACATGAATGAGTTTTCAACAAAACAAAATTTTGTGAAGGTGGGTGAAGGTGGATAAAAAAATCGGGGCTCTTAATATTGTTTGTAATACCCCACCCCCAAAAAATTAAATTAAATTATAATATTTATTTGCAATTTTATTATGAAATTAATATGGTATAATTTCGAAGCTAACTTATATAATTTATAAGTAACACGATTATATCTCTGCAGTTACATGTTTTACTCTATTTCACCCCCACCCCACATTTTCTTAATATAATTGACACAATGTAAATAATTTAAAACAAACAAAAGATTAAATTTGCGCCAATATAACACAATGAAAAATCAGCTAGCGAATTTGCGTTTCCTAATAGATGTGTAATAGGAAGAAATAAGAGGAGTAGACCCTTGTAGAGTGTAATACAATAGTGACTTTTCCAATAATCCATCTGTACTTTCAGTTCATTCGATTATTACTATCACAATCATAAAGAGTACATAAGTCATGTATGTTACACACTTATGTAACACAACCACAACCCTCTATGTTAATATGTCATTATTGGATGAAAGTGATTTAGAATAATATATAGGCCTAATCCTACTGAATAGTTAGTTATTAAATTCTCTTATTTTGGCTTTTAAACATTAAACATTTTTTTGGGTTTTTACTTGATCCAAAATCTAATTTCAAACGTTTTATAAATTACTCACCTTTTTATAGATCATATGAATACAATTAGTAAAATTTGTATTTCAAGCAGATATTGCAATGTCCTCACCCCACTGCTTATTTTAGTGATTGAAAGTTTTTATATATGTTCTTATTTTAGGAAAAACAACGAGTAGTCTTTCCTTCTGCACAACACAAAATATCTATGTCCACTTCATGTTAAACCAAAACAGCTTATATATTAATACGTTTGTGACATTTGCCATCATTTAGGTATAGTAAAATAATGTGAAGTATGTATCAACTTTGGCTAATCAATTAAAATTTAGCCAGTGAACATTTGTTACTTTTATACGTCCCTCGACACGTCTTGAATTGTTTATAATATAAGATTTGGTAAAACAGAAATATTGTAGGCGGAGACGTTTTGTGTAACATGACAATACTTATATAACGTATACTTTAAAAATCAACAACTTGAACAACATAATTATAAGCTAACCTCCTTTGGTTCTGCATAATGACAATTTTATTTTGATATAACTTTCCTGAACTTCTGCAGATTTCTTCAAATAATTTTATTTTTTCTATCGTCATCTTAAAAGTATTTTCATTATTTTTAAAATTAAATTAAACCTATCAATAATAAAAGAATAGTATAATCAAGTATTGTGTTTATTTCCTCGTATGTATTACTTTCATAACAAATAACTTTCACCCAAACTTAATTATTAGACTTGTATTGATATTTATCTCTAGTATCTTACAGAATATTTAATAAACTTTATCTTATTTAAATTCATCCTTTGTTCAATCGGTAGGTTCCTTTTCAGCAAAACATAAATTATTTTTTTAACTTGTATCATTATTATATATATGATCTATGTGCATATCTGTACGTTAGTTTTGTTTACCATATAATATTTTTAACAGATATTAAAAGATAAATAACAATGGCCAGAATATAATCCTCTTACCGAAAACATAACGTGGAATGAATATTTTAAAATACAATTTTTAGATGTCATCAGTCTTTATAAATCCCAAAATATATAGGTAATTTAATTTGCTCCAATATTTTATTTATCTCTCGTCAGTGAAAAAAAGATAAATGGTTACAGCCATTAACATTTTTACTATTAAATAATTATATAAACTATAAAACAATGATTTAATGTAGTAATTGGTGATGTTTTTATCTAGTGTATTATGAGTTCAGTAATTAAATCTGGAAACTATAAATTAAAAAGTAAATAATACTTGTCATTTATTAAAATTATAGTATATATATATATATATAGTAAATATGAGTGAATATTCATGAGTATATTAGAATTACCTAGACTCAATTGGTTATTTGTAGTGAATCTGAGTCAAGTTCCCTTAGCAGTGGGGGAGTGTATTATGTGACAAATTGAATTGATATACCGTATAATACTAATGAGCTCCTGTTGATTACATTCAAACATCAATACTCGGTCTCAATGGTGACGTATCCTGAGAAACAAAACTCATGTATTTGTCAACCATTAGCCGTATAATTCTAAGTATAGTACAAGTTCTATGTACTATGTTATATTCAAACATTTTAAAATTAAATTAATATATTTTCGTCAAATGATGTTTAGGGAAATGAATTCAATTTGTTTGTTATCTTTCATTTTACTCAAATACTAATATAATGAAGAGGAATAGTAGTACATTATTTGAAAAAATAAAATCATTGTAAGTTAAACTGAAAATCACATTATAAGTTCACTTTTACGTAACTGGAAATAACAAAAATATAATTCATTCCCTTACCCCCATGGTGATTCTAAAGTGAAAGTCATTTGACTTAATATTCTTAAACTATTATAAATTTAATAACTCTTTCTAAATCTTTAGAAATTCCTAAAATCCTTAACCCTTTCCTCTTATCGTTTAATTTTATTGAGATTAAGATAATGAGATTTAAATACCAATGGATTTAGTAGTGCTAATTTTGTTAGTTATTTAAAGTAAGATATTTCTAAGTAACATCGACATAAGAAACCTAGAATGGTGACGTTTTCAGGATATGTTTTAACCTAGGATCCTTCAGGTTTAACCTTACAGAAAATGAATGAAAAGCTGATGAAGAATCCCAAAATAGATAACAAATATGAGACGCTTCATAATTAAAATTATATGTTAAATGATAGGTATATGTTAATATTGATACTTTTTATCTACACTATAGTTAAATGATATCCCCATACTAACAGAGTGAGGGGAAAAATGTATGTTATGACCCTAACCCTCTTGTAGGGCAAGAGCCTCACAATGAAATAGTATGTGGGTTGCTGTCTCCTTTTCCTCCAGGTATAGTCTACGTATGGTTTCGTCATGTTATGATCTTATTTAGTGGAAGTGAGCCTTCAGATAACATATCCCGTGATAAGTCCCTTTATTTCTTTAATATACCCGTTCCAAATATCAATAACGTCCCTCTAAGTCTAGCTAAAAAGACTTATCTTAGGAATATTTTTTTATGGGAGTGGCTCTAAAATACATCCCATCATTCCAGGTATTTTCTCTGAAACCCACCAATTGGTAGCCACTTTGGGTGGAGACATAGGTATTTCTGCTGGCGGCCCATGTCATACGAACCTTATGCGGAAAACTTCTTAGCCAATGTATACGCCTCCACTTTTACCTAAACTCCCTATGCGCCGTAACTAATGCAAAGACGTTTTTCGAGAAACAGAGATTTTGAGGCATTTCCAGACCTAATTGGGTTTAATTTTGGTGCCTGCAAGACTTATCATTGGTCCTTGACTGTCAAAGTAGATGTGAATGGGGGTTTTGTTAAAAGCCCACCTCATTCATGTTCATGTGAACGTAGTTATTTATGGTCATAACCTCAGCCTGAAAAACTATAACATACCATCCCAATTGAAACGGAAGCTTCAACTCCGGTCTAAGCCTATATAGCCCAACACCAGTGGCTTTCCTTCGTTTTGGTACCATCGGTGTAACAGGTCTACTGAATTTCATAGGTCCACTTGATCTTTCTCCTCATATTTCCTATCGACTTTAAAGAGTTTCGATAACCGATATTTAGTATTTATATTGTCTGGCATGCTCTAGGAGTGAGGTTTTCCAAACTCCGTCGCATTTCAACCAATAGGCTGCCTTTCTAGCCTCCACCGTGATAAAAAAATAAATCAGTGGAAACCCCATTATCTTCATTCCTGCATTTGGTGTTTTGGTCATTTATCCGGTAATACAGAGGCAAGCCAACCTCTGAGTCTTAGAGTAGTTTTGGCTTCCTCTGCTCGGCTCTAACCCGGAAAACCACAGAACCCGTAGCTTATCATTGGTCGCATAATTTCAGTGTAGTTATACCAAATCATGTGTAATCTTAGTCACCAGATTTTTCCGACTACTTTCCTTACTGCTATTAACGATATGTTGGCTTTTTATATGATGTCCCTCAAGTATGAATTAAAGGTTAATTGGGTTATGAAGAACAAGTACACTATATAATATATCCTTGTTCGTTTCTGGAAGTGTCCAAGTACGTTTTACTTTGGTTGACCTTAAGGTTTCCTTTACAACACCAGCGATATAACTATTTTATGAGATCCACCACTGTATACCTTCCTCGAATAAGCACAACTCATTGTCCGAAAATCCTTGGATGTAGATTCCCTCTCATAAGAAAAGACTCAGAAGTTTGTCAGCCACCGAGCACAACAAAAGAAGTGATAGAACTACCCCCCCCTCTGTGGACAGAATCTAGGGACACCAGCTCCTTTTCCAGAAATGTATCTACTGTTATCCATGTCCAGAAAGACATCTAGGGTATATTCATTGTATCCGAGAGTCTCTTCCATTTTTTGTACTAGATTATGTGGTGCACTCTCGCAACCCTTGTCTGACTGCTAAATATGTTGAATTAAAATCATTGGAATCATAGGCCAGGTTACACCTTCCATTAGCAGATTCAAGTGCTTTCAGAATGAACGCGGTTAGACTGGTCAGTATATAAGTCTTGGCCTTATAATATGATATACGCCTTGGCTTTGAAATACAAATTACTCGCCCCACCTTCCACCCTTGAGGTACATACTTGGTGGCTAGACTGACCAAGATCAACCTACACATACAAGTACGTACTGTAATCCACCTTTTTTTGTAGTAAGGCCGGAAATATGCCTTCTCGACCTATGGTTTGAATGGGTTAAAATATTTGTTCTTCCGCCTAATTTTGTTATTATTGACTATCTTCTTTGCAATTCGCCAGTCCACACTAGTTTGGTCCCTAGTTGTCTGATCCTCTCAGTCTACGTTCTTTACTACCGTGTCACTTAGTAGAATGTCGACCGTTTCTTTTCCAGTCTCTCTATACTCCTCGTTTTGCCTATACGACTCCCAATTGGATTAAAAGGATCATAGGTGAAAAACTTGTGAAGATAAAAATGGATCATAGGTAAAAATTGTTATTTTGCTCGTTGAGGGCGGCAATCTATTTCTTTACAGAACTTCCTTCAAGACTCGCGTCTTACCCTTTTTTATCTTACTACCGTAACATTTAAACATAGTATTAAACAGCCGCCTTACTGTTCTCTTTTGGTCGGAAGTGATTAAGTCCACCTTTTAGGTTGACCCCATTCACCATTCTTGTAAGAGGACAATTTTCATGAAATAAAGTCACCACGGCATTTATCAACTTACCGCCAACTCTAATTCATATTAGTTACCAATCGATCTGGCAAACATCTGAAGGTTAATTTTAAAGCTATTCTCATATTTTGCCCCATAACATGTTGATAGGTTTACGGAATGTATCAGCTATACTATTTTCTGTTCGGAATTCAATGACACATATCACTTATTTAAAACAATGGTACCAAAACATCGATTCCATGTGTAAGATCCAATACCTCACTTATAGTCTTAGTAAAAAAAGGTAGATGAACTCCCGTTCTTAAAATTAATTATGTAGATTGTATGCTACAATACAACAAAGTAAAGACTCACCTATTATGTTAGTGTTACTGATCCCCCACACTGTGTGTTGTACATTAACGTCTACTCCCACCAGGAGTTCAACATCACGTCTCACACAGTGTTCACCTCCTTTTTAAAGTTGGTGGGCTGTGAATATTCAGCAGAATCGTTTGTCATATAAGTGGAAGTAAATATCAGCCTAGTGCTACTTAGCCCATACGTAAGTCAGTAATAAGTATTAATATGTCGCTTGAATATAAAGAAGATAAAACACGTACCGCAACATAATTTCCAACAATTATTCAATTTCTAACGTTATTAGTAGTTATTTTTTACATTAACTCACCTCTACGTATGGATAGCCCTGCAATTCTGCTGCCACACATGGATCTTGTATTAGGACAACATCAGATTGTTCCTGCTTAAGCAAACTCCGTAAAACAGCGGTTGCTGGCTTACTGTGGTTTGCTTGAACCACCATCATCCTTCCTTGGGGTAGAGACGATTCTGAAGTCTGCTGTAGATAGGACCAGATGTAACATTGCCTTTGCTATTCTCATTATAAACATCTACGCTTCAGAGAGCCGGCATGTGACTATGTTGCGATGTTTGACTCTATCTTTAACAATCTGCACTATAGATGAAAGAGGAAGTTAAACAGTTTTCAACCTTCATATCCTCCACCTCCATTACGTTTTCCCTCCTTCAGTTATCTTTTTTATTCTCCTCAAAAAGCTGCGAGTAGCAAGTAAAATAAGCCGTCCACAATACGGAGTCGCATATTTATAAGCAAGGTTAGATTTAACTTGATGTTGCCCGATATCCAGAGTTAACATGCTCAAAACTTAGATCCCCATAGCCAACCTATCGGCATATACTTTTCCGGCTTGGCTTGCAATATATTATGTCTTACACTTTCACTACATTGATATCCATCCCAAAAGTTTAACCTCACCAATACGTTACCCACTCTGGAGAGAATGGAAAGATGGAGAGGGAATAAATGTATGGTCTTTTCCCAGAGCTAATACACTTTAGTTACATATCAAACTAAAAGAGTGAAAAGAATCAAGAATATACTTTATTTTTATTGTTATTATTTATGTATAGGTTTTTGATTATTTTCTACACCTACCCACACTTGAACAGGATTAATTTGTTTTATTTATGTATGTTGCTTATAATTTATAAATATTTAATGCAATTTAAATAAAACTGAACAAGCTGATATATTATTTATTTAGCTCAACACTGGTTTCTGCTAGTATTCCGTAAATTTAATGTAGGTATTATATTCTTAACTTGTATGTAGTACTATTGAAATAAGGCACATCAAACTCAAAATTTATTTTATTTTATTAACATCAAATATGAATTAAAATAAAACTTGAAAACAAATAAATAGGTTTATTTAATCAAACGAGTTTCAACAAACGTTGTTCGCAAACAACAATAAATTGGTTTACGAAATCATTCTCAAGCCATATAAGAGAAAATTTAACACCAACTATTTGTTATAATCTCATTGAAATATTTGTAAATACGCTCTGATTTTAATACTAATTTACAGTGACAGGTTGTATCTATCATTATGACTTTTAAAATTAAAGTTTACAGGAAGATTCTATAGTATTTGATGCTCTCAGTATTATATATATATATATATATATATATATATATATATATATATATATATATATATATATATATATATATATATATAAACTGTTTTCTCACAATGGAAGCATATTGTATTGTGTTCCTGCACATATTCTTGTTAAAAACGATAAACAAAAGAGTAATTTATTATAATTGGTTGATATTATTTTGAAGGATTTCAACTTTATAGAATCAATCATTGTTACTTTGGAAATAAACTCTATCTTCCCCATTATTTGTTGTATCTTATATCTATGTACATCATGTTGCAATTTTGGTAATATGAGTAAAAATATAAAAACTGTTATCTGACTAATCAGTTTGAACTGATTGTGAATATAATATAAATTTGTTTTGTAGGGAAGGATTATACAAGTGGTAATATACAGAACAATCACACTGTTTAAATAATACTCGATTTCAAAGTAAATATTATTATTGTTACACTGGTATTCATTAGAGTTTGCATAATTTGGAATTTTTTTTCTTCTTTTCTTCCTTTTTCAACCATTTTTCTTTCAATTTTTTAAATTTTTTATTACATTCCCTTATTGTTAGCCATATTTATTAAGACATACGAAGTGAAACATCTAATGAAACAAATACATAATTGGTATAATTTTATAACTTATAAAACTTCTCCGCCTGTTTTAAAATGAATTAGAAATAAAATCTATTGATATTTGATAATATATTTTTATAACTAAACAATATCTATTTTAATATACGAGTATCTATTCACTGTCAATATTCATGTAGTTTTAATGAATTATTCCACTGACTTTTTGCATCTAAATTAGAATTTTTACAATGTTTTATCTATTCAAAACAGTTTGAAATAAAATTCTGTTCTTAAGTAGTATGTAAATAGCTTAAATAAGCTCGAAGAAGAATTTTGTATTAAATCTAACGAGATATTAATATGTATTTAAGCCCTTAAGCTTAATCGGCTTAGCTTCTTCCGTTTCACCAAACTTTTAATCAGCTAATGTCAGTGTTTATTAATAGTACCGATTACTTAAGCAGATAGCTGCAAAATCTTTGTCCATACAATATTGGAATAATTATATAATATTTTACATTATCTTTGAATAGTACAATTATTAAGATCATAACAATAGTTTAATATTTATTATATAAACGGATTTAATTTTATAATGATGTTTTTTAAACATTCATTGCTTTTAATACATTTTAGGTAAAACATTATATAATAAATTCTTTTAAAGCTAGACCTAAAATGTTTACGAGTATTATTAACGTCTATAAATGAAAGTTTATCTTAAAACAAATTTTTGAGATGAATAGGTAGTTTTAATACATATCTAAATTATAATTAGAAGCGTGCTAGTACAACTGTACAAACTTGTAACACCCAGAGGTTTACCTGACCGATTATTCACAGTTAACGTTTCGACATAAACCTAATTTTCATCACAGCTAGCTATTCGTGACACTACCATTAATATGTTTTCCCAACACAATTACACTCAATAGCCCATGTTTTAAATAAAATTTGATAAAAACAAAATGGTACATTGTTGATTTGCTCTCAATAAAATAGAACGCATGCATAATAATATAATATCATCGAGGTCGTCAAACCTCTCTACATTTTGAATCGCCACTCATTATAAACATTAAGCACAATTACGAACTAAACTGTAGAAACTACTCGCCAGATTTGGTATTGATGGCCACCTCTCTCACGATGTGACATTACGTTCTGTGCCCCTCAAACTTTAAACTGTACTTAAGAGAAACCACATACTTGTGCTAATAAAGATAAACTTTGGAAATGGTACGCGCGTCACGAATTTTATTGATGGAGAGTAAATTCAAAAGTCACCCAGCCAACCATCATCGCAATAAAATAAAATCTATTACGTTGTTGAGGTTGCAGGGGAAATATTAAAACAAGGTTGTGTGAATATAAACTATTTGGCCAACAGTTGAAATTACAGACTACTCGGCCTTTATGCTCATGAGTGATAAGAACAAGATTCCACAACTGAAAATTTAAGAAACAGCAGGTAGTGCGTAACCTGTAATTCTTTTGCAAAATTTTAAAAGTTGAAATATTTAAAAAAACTACAAATGAAAATTCGGCTGTTAGGCCTACGTATTGGCAAAATAAGACAGGGGGAGATGGATCCTCCATCTACGATCAAAACTATATTTAGATGGTTGGTGAGTTGGTTTACATAATAATTTATTAATACCTAACTGTTTACACAATTTACTAAGCAATGTTGCAACTTTGTCCATATTGCTTCATTGAATTATTTGTTGTTTCACAAAGGTAATTAAATTACATTACTAGATTTATTGATTAAGGTTACCTTAGTGAGATGGGGTCCCGACGGATGAGCTTTAAAGGTATGTTATGAGCCGTATGTGTTTATTTAAAATGTAGATTCTTGTTCAACAATATTGGAGTAGAAAAAAAAGGTGTTCTAAAGGTTCAGAGTTGGGTTCAGAATTTGAGACAGAGATGAAGTAATTGTTCTGAACAGAATTATTATTGTTAAACGGATGATTATAGTTGGGTTAAAAGTGATAATAACATTTACAAAAATTGGGAGGGATTTGTGGTACCGAAAGAAGATTTTTATCATTTCTGCTGACGAGTTTTTATGCCGGTATCCTCCTCATCTACATCTGAAATAATTTTGTCGAATTCCAGTCATATTTTGATTTCTCACAGGATAATTAAATTCTGAACGGGTTATCGTGTGCCATTATACACAACTTTGTTGTAGAAATGGTGTATGGAATTCCACAGTCATCATTCTCACACTAATACACTATTTAAAACTACATCGAGAAACAAAAGACAAAGAATCTATTGTTTGTTTTGGAAGAATACTTTTCCTTTCCTTCTATATTTGTTTATAGCGACAAAACAAGAAACTACCTTAAGACACACATAAACCGAAAATGTTTTACTTTTTTTTTAGTCAGACGTATCACAAGTATTATGAATATATTTGTGGAGATATTACTTTGAGAATAATGTGGTTTGCCTAGAAGCAGAAATAGTTGTCGTAGAGCTCGTATTCACAGAAGACGTTTCCCTTGTTAAATCGAGAGGGATAATAAGCTGGAGAGGGTGGACTAGGTAATCTGGTAGAACTAAAGCACGTACAATTTTCAGATATGTTCAAAAATTAACTGGCTCGCGTACAATGGGTTGAGTCATTAGGATTGGAGGAGCTAGGATTGCTAGGAGTGCTGCAATAGGCGGAGGGTAGTTGTAAGATATAAGAGTTTTTAACATTGTGGAATAGGATTTATGATGTTGGTTTCAGGTGTACTAGATAAGATTTGGCATAAGTCTCATATCATATCAATTATCGTCTTATATGAATTATTATAATTATAGTTTAGAAGTTTAAGATATGACAATGGGGAAAAATACTTCTGAAGAAATTAAATGTGAGTTATGTTTAGGTTTCGGTTTTTTTGTAAATTAAAATGGTTTTCTACATTATATCAGCTATATTTTTGCCAATTTAATATCCTGTAGCTTTGATTAAAATTATCTTCAAATCAGTGATTTGGATAGCCTACTACATAAAAATGAGCGTTGAAATAACTATATATTTTAATAACGTTTTATATAATGGAGTGCACAGACTGCTCGTACAAGTTCGGGAAGAGTAATAATTTTTACCTGACCCTTTCACCTCTCCATATGTGACATGCGCAAATGATGCGCAAATGTTTTGAGTGATGAGAAAAGTTGGCGACGTGTGTTTTACGGTTAACAAACACAATGAATACTATTTACATCTGAAATTACGTACTTCTGACGTATGATTAACCTAGAAAGTTTAACATTGAGTCACTCCAAATCAATCGGACAACAATTATTACACTAATCAGTCTTAGCCTATCGCTTAACAGGAACTTTGTTCTATATAGCAAAATATTTAATTCAAAGTATCACTGACGACTCTTTATTCGTGTATTCTTTGTGTTTTAAAACAGGTCCTTAGGTTGGCGTGTCGAATTTTTTTCTGTCTCTGGAATATGACCAAACGATTAACTCAGTTTCTTGTCCCAAGATAAAAATCTAATCTCGAATTCGGTGCATCTCATAGTAACATCACTGTCTAATTAGCATATTTCATGGAGACAAGTTATTAGCGAGGTGAACAATTTTGTTTTAGCAACATGTACAAAGAAAGCTATCTCTCGATTGGTCGTAATGTGGGTTTCTCCCAGTCCCCTATGTGATATCACTACATATTCTATAATATCACTCTTCCTGTTAACTATAGTATTGAATACTTTATCACCATCCTCTAGCTAAGTAAAAATTTAGAAGTATATTTGACTGCTACAATTAACTCCACTACCATAAATTTGTTTTAATATTAAAGCAAAAATTACTTTTTAAAATGATTTTAACATATTATCCAAGTCTTGTAGCAAGATGAGCTTTTGAAAGTACATCTTACTACTTTTATCATATTTTATTTTAATACTAAATTTGGATTAGATTTTGTGTGTTAATCATATTAGTATTTGTATTTAAAAAAGTACATTTGACTACTTTATCACAGAACTGCACCCAAACATCCTTTAACAAAAAAGTTATCTACTAATCTCATTATTTCACTGAAAAAATGACAAACAACAACTATTAAAACAACAAATAAAAACCATATAAGAAACAAAGAAAACTGTCAATACAATTACCACTACAAAAATATTGACCACTGTAAAACAACTCCGGTTAATTCAACAACCACCAAAATATCAACGAGAAGAACAGTAACCATAACGTAAATAACGACTACGACACCAACAACTAATGAGCATAATAATTAATATTGGTCCACGTTATAAACATGATTTTAATAGTTGGGGTTGCAAAATGCATAGATGATACATCTAAACGTCTGGACTGGCTCTAATTTCTGTGTTTATATGATCATAAACAGAATAGAAGCAAAATCTTCAAGATTTTATTTCATAACTTTAAATGTCGTAAACAGACATTGAAAATGAACACAAACTAAATCTGAGTATTTTTTATTCAATACCCATAAGTAAAAATAAATATATATATTTTTTTAAATCCACTTCATTTGTTAATGTAGATTATTTTATTAATTTTTTTCGGAATTACTTGTAATGAATATTTTTTTCAAAAATAAGTAAAACCATTGGCACACAGATTAAGGGCGTTAAAAAATAAAACAATGATAATAATTTTTAAAATTAATTATTTAAAATTTTGAATTGATACTACTGTTTTCTTGGAATTTCAGTGAGTTATTAGACATTAAAATAGTTATAAATGAGATCGTATTATGTTCTTACTTTATTGTCAGGAAACGTTTAATGCCAGTAACTTTCAAAATTTATTACATTATTAGAACGGATATGGATTTCATTCCTCACACCTTAAAATACAACCAATATATAATATGTAATAGTCTTCAAAGGTCATAGAAGCACAGTGGAGATATTCACAGTAAGGAAAACAAAATTTCCCAGAACCACGAAACTATGTTTTAACATCATAATTTGAAGCTGTAAGAGCTTTGAATGAGTATTGTTACTTTATGCTCTCATGTTTCAATGTGAACCATCACATCAATATGTCATCATCTACAAATCAACTAAATTTATAATTTACAGTTGGGAAGAATATAATTAGAAGCAATTATTTTAAATATGGTTCATCTGTATGGTAGTGATACTTTATATTAAGTTGTGTTATTGGTAAATATTTAAAAAAATAATTTTTATATTGCTTTTGGTTATTTCATTGAAATAAAATATTATTGATTTCGTAGAAAGTACACCTGACTTTTAATATTTAATTTTGGGTTTTAAATGTGTTATTATGAAAGCTTGACATATTTGTGTAATAACTATATTATCGTTTTAAATGGTATGAATTAAGTTTAGAATCACTTATGGTATAAAATTAACAGAATATGTTATTTTATTTTATTCCGGTAGAATGTGAGTTCTGTATCGTATTAATGATATACAATATACTTATTTTTTAAGAAAGTCGGTTCAAGAGATAATCAAAAATATTGAAAAGTAAAATGATAATTGTAGTAGAAATAACTTTTGTAGGGAAAAAGTAGAAATGACTGAAAAGTGAGAATTCGACGGTAATATGAGGCCGAGGCCAACCACCCCTTGCAGACCCTCCCTTTCACGTTCTGCACATCAACTGTGGCTTAGACTGATATGAAGATTGATCATGAAGTACATTTTCCACACACATGTTTATAGCATTCGCTTAACACCAAAAAATAGTATGTAGAAATATTTTGAACTATTTTAGCTATTAAAACATATATAACAAATGACTTATTAGCACCTTATGGATTAAAATATTTTTCCTCTTCCTGCTTCCTAGTATTATATAATTGATAATGTTGTCAGTGAAATTACATACATAATACCTCTATTATATAACAAATTTATAGTTTCGTATAAACATATTTGTATGATATGAAAATTAGTTATAAGTATATAAGGCAAAAATAATTTTATTTAAATCCCCATTATCATATTGACGTCCTAAACCTTTTGTGTATTGAAAATAATTTCAATAGCCTGATGTAAAGACAAAGTCTCAGATTAGGATTCAGACCTTTCATTATTTCTAAGTGTGGTGCAATCTATCTATTGGTATGTTTTAAAAAGTCTATATTATCATTTCTTAAATAACTACATCGCGGAACAACTTTAAATATTAAAAAAACAACTAGTTGAATGAATATTTTAAATAAAAATCTACGAAGAAATCGATATTAACAAAATAAATTTATAAGGTTTTAATAGGTTTTCGATTGCTATCTAGGGTTTCAATTTAATATGGGAGCTATAAACAACTGAAAGCTTGGTATTGTATAAAGGACTCTATGAATATTACTTATTACATATTACTTTAAAAATAATAGGAGAGTTAGTTATATTAATTGGTTTGTTAAAATCAACAAAGAACCAATGTCAAACCTAAATTATTGCAAGATTTTTCTCTGTATTTTTGTAATTTTAAAGAATTCAGAATAAATAACATGTGTATTGTTTCAAACTAATTTGAGAAAACATTTTTTACCAATTAAAATAATGAAAACAAATGTTAGATAGTGAACATATAGAGATCAAAGGAAATCATTATATTTTAAACTTCGACTCACTATGCATACCTTCCAATTACAGTCAAAGGTTGGGGATGAATAAGTTGAGTATTATTGTCTGTTTTATTTTACAGTCAAAAATAGTTTGTTAAGGTAATAAATTCTTGAGTGAATATTTAAACATATTTAGATCAAAATATGTTGTTTTAATACTGGTTTAAGTAGTCCCCTTTTGAATAATTTATTCAAATTCGAAATGTTTATAGTAAATGAAAATATTTAAAAAAGAAGATAATTTTTTAAATATTTAAAAATAATAATAATCATACAGTAACAAAAATAACAAAATCGACGCCATACAGGCTTTTTTTCATTTAAAAAAAAAAATTCTAAATGCAGCGTTTTGGTAACAGTTTGATACAGAATCACATTTTATTTAAGTTTAAGGCAACAAAATATAAGGCATTTCCAATTGAAAGTATTTCTACTAAATTACGATTTACTAATTGATCACAGTATAATTTCTTTTAAAGCAATAAATGTTGAACGAGAAGATTGAAGAAGGTCTTTAAATGTCTAGTGGCATTAAAGTGAAGATCACAAACGTGGAAGTAAAAGGGGATTTCGTGACTCACCTATACAGGTCTAGTATAGGATGTACATCCATTAACCAAAAGAAAATTTATTGCATCGTTTCGAAATAGATTTTTAGATAAACGGAGAGCTTTCTTTCACGAAACATTGCTTTTAAGAGTTTATCAGGAATTCGTGGAACGCAATTTATTGAATTTCCAAATGATTTTAAATTAAATAAAGTAATAGACTTTATCAAAGGTTGAAACTAAACGTAAAATCATACGTTCTTTTATTGCACTGTTTACAAAATATAAAATGAAACTTTCAGGCGTAGTAATGTCTACTAAACTCTTTATCGACAACGACTATTTGTCTTTTTTTAGTTGCTAACTAAATTAGGATGTTCGCATACCTAACACACACACACACACACACTTAAATATATATTTATTGGAATTTTCTTACAATTCTTTAGCCATCTTATTTCCAATGTAAAATGTAAATACAAAAGTAAGACTGCCACATACCTATTAAATTAACTACTTATACAATATGGACATATATATATATATATATATATATATATATATATATAGAGAGAGAGAGAGAGAGAGAGAGAGAGAGAGAGAGAGAGAGAGAGAGAGAGAGAGAGAGAGAGAGAGAGAGAGAGAGAGAGAGAGAATGAAATGTAAAACATATATTATGGGAGCCTTGGTCCCACCACATTTGATATGCTGGGTTTTCAACTTTGATATGGGTCGTACAATAAAAAATATAACCCAATTACATATATAACCCAAGATATGAAATAACCAGAGGTTTGGAACTGAAAACTGCTCAAAATGAGTTATATTTTATATAACAAAACAACCGACTGAATCAAAACCGCGGGTTAATTTACCCGTATTACAAGACTAAAGAAACTCAAATAACAATAAATACATTTTTACTATCCTACTTTTTGTAGATAGAAATAAATTATATGGTGAGTCCTAACACATTTCTAAACACGAAAGCAAGAAAAACGTAACTTATATTGTACAAATAATTACATTTTCTAGCAAGTATAAAATTTTACTTCTATTATCCAGATAATGTATTTCTAGTTATTTTATTAATTACTAAATCTTGTGCATACAATATACATAGTTTGCTTAACTGCTAAAACGATTTAACTCTAACAAAATATTAAAGTTTAGAACTAATATAAATTAATAATTAATTATATTAAATCTACGATTTTTAAAGTGCAACAGCTAGACACTTTTTACAACAATGAGCCAGAAACATACCCTAAAGTTTGGAAATGTGTTTTTTATACTGCTTAAATTCACTATTTAAGACAGGACACAACAGAAAGAAAAAAATATGGTATCTAGTTATTACATCTTCACCGATATTATAAATAACACATTCAAAGTTGTGAAATTGTATCTTTGAAGAGGTAAAATGGAAAATTCTTTCCCCTTTAATAAAGGATTGTGTTTCTTCGTTATGGACATTGCATTAAGCAAATATTTATTAAAAACTGAGTACCATTATTTTCTTCTTCCTGATAAAGTATGTATTGAAGATAATAAATTTCAAATAATACGCTGAACGTGACACGATTACATGGAATGTCAATATTGTATGTATATTTAATGTAGTTAATTTAATGGGTTTATGGCAATCTTACTTTTGTATTTACATTTTACATATGAAATAAGATGGCTATAGAAATGTAAGAAAATACCTACAGCGAATATTATAAAGAGTGAAAGCTACATTTTTCAATTTTAAATAATTCTTGTTGAAACTTGATTCTTGGTTTATAATATAAATTAAAACGTAATATAAAAAATGGGTTATACACTGTAGTCAAAATTCCAACCGAACTATTAACAAAAAGGCTAGAATATATATTTCCATTATCCAAAGATACATTAAAGTTCATAATTTTAAACAATTCTCCTTTTCTATTATGATGTACACAAATCCTCATTGTGTTTCTCTTACTCAGTGAAAACTTAATTACCTGTTTCCAAGTGATTAGTGTACGACCTGATTTTCTTTGTCTGATTAAATATTAATTAGATTCATTTTTTTCCGTCTTGAAACAGTTGCATAAGGTCTCTAGTGAATTCATCTCAACCTTCAATAATATCGACTTATATTGGATTGTATAAATATAGCAATAGATCTATGGCTCATGATAATTCTAAAAACTAACTTTACATGTTTTGGTTGTGCTATTCGTTTTATCTATATACGCCAAAGTACATCAGAGTACACATTCGGCCGTTGTAGGTTTTTATGATTTTATTGTTTATTTATATACCTTGTTTTGCTTTTCATCATTTGAAATTTACACTACTTGACATGGAATTTTTGCAGAGTGCGTTATTTTGTTATCCCATAAATCTGTATATCGTTATAACATTTTTTTATAATTATATACTTCAAAAGAAGAGGATACTCATCCAAATTCTGCCTGATAAAATCCCGATAGTAAACCAGAACCCTCCTTGGACCTTCTGCTCTCCCAATATAAGACTCCACCTAACTAACAATGTCTCTAAGAAAGACCTTCCTGAAGTTCAGAGAGCAGCTGCATTAGAAACTATTAATGACTCCTACAAGAACTATTATAGAATATTTACAGATGGCTCACTGAACCAGCTTGATGCGAAATCTGGAGCAGGATATTTTGTGGACGACACCAATGAGTCATTCTATGTACCTGCACACTCTACATCAAGCACAGACGTAGAATTGTTGGCGATTGACGCAGCCGTAGCTCACATCGCCAGCGTGGAAAAGCGGGATGTTTGTATTCTCAGCGACTCTATGAGTGCACTGCAGATTTTGAAGCAATACAAACCATCGAACTACTACCGTAGAGTAAACGACATTCACGCTATGCTTAGAAAACTCAGTAGTAAAAACATTTGGTTCCAGTGGGTTCCTGGACATTGTGGTATACATGGCAACGAAGAAGCAGATAGGATAGCTAGAATAGCTGCAAGTTTGGGCCCGATTCCATCCAGAAATCTTTCTCTGAGTGCCGGTTTTGCCCTTTGTGACAGAACATTGCAATCTAGATGGGTTGAACAGTGGAATAACACGATAAACGGTCGCCATTTATACTCAATACAGAAAACACCTAACAACCTGAAAATTTACAAGGAAATCCCTCGTTCAGTATCGACTTTCGCATCCAGAGCAAGAACCGGGCATATCGTTACTCAAGCATACCTCTTCCGTTTTGGACTGGCTGATTCGCCCACTTGTTTGGTATGCCAAGAACAGGAAGAAACTCTCCAACACATCCTTCTGCAATGCCCTGGTCCAGAAAATGCTCCTAGAAAGATACTTAAAGCGAGACTTAAAGAAAAATGCACCCTTGAAAGAGTACTGTCGAACAACACCTTTTGGCGACTTGCTGCCCTTGTTTATGAGAGACACCGTGTGGTTGATATCACTTGATATCAGATACACGCACAAGAAGTAAGAAGTAAGAAGTAAGTAAAAGAAGAGGATGTACTCAAACCATTACTTTTCAATAATTTGTTATAATCATAACAATTATGATTCATTATTGATCATTTCACTTTACGTTAGTACTGATTATTATTCTGCATACATTTCTTTATATTGCTTTCTATGAAATACGTATATATAATTCCAAAAAGTCATTTTAATTTCCTGAATATTTACTCTATAATTTTATCGGTCCTCTGTTATAGGTTTCTATATGTTATTGAAATATTGCTTTCTCTATATTACTATACTATTAGTATTCAAGTACTTTTCAAAACGATAACTAAGAAGTTCACGTTATTTTAAATTTACCAATCAAATATTGTTCTGGATGGAACTTTTAGTTTCACAAATTATTGGGTTAATTTTTGTAACAACTTATAACACATATTTTTAACTAAATTTTGTGTATCTATATAAAATAAAGGAACATTTTAAGCTGATTTTTATATTGAATTTTTTTTTAATCTACCATATTTATGACTTTTAAAGTCAACTCATGCACTTATCATCAAAAATATGTTTGACGTAGATGTTGTGTTCAGCAGTGAGGAAGTGTCTAGGACTTGAAAGAATATCTTAGGTGAATGTACAAAGTCATACCTAGTAATGAGAGTTAGTTAACCTATGAACTGTTAAGACCAGTTTAAATAAAACGTTTTCTTGTATAATTTCATATTGAAATTTAGGTCGGTAAAATTTTAAACCAAGTGATTCCCCACAATAAAGGTAAATTGTTCTGAGTCACATTTTATCATTTGGGAAAAAATATAAATATTATTTGTTTGTTTATATAAGGTGAAAACTATGTTGCTCATCAACGCCTGTGATAAAATACATAAAACATATTAGTTTAAGAAATCAGCAAAATTAATTTTCTAATAAATTTATTAATAGAATGTTTGAAGATAAATTATCTTAATATTATATTTTAAATTCCAACTTTTTACAATCGACTTTTGTCACCATCATTTTATCTTTATTTATAACCAAATAAATACACCAGAGACTAAATAATATTAAAATAGAGCTTCCTTGTGTCGGTAACTTAATGGACGCGTCTTGGGAAATTAAGGAGAATTTGCTATACGAATGTGTTGTTTAAAACTCCTCTGTGTCTTGTCCTGAAAATCATGCGTCATGATTATCATATTTTCTTTACTTTATGCCAAAACTGCCATTGTTTAATCCAAAGGGACTAGAAGAAAGTTCGTCAAATTTATATAAATATAAAGGACAGGTTTTTAAATACACTGTAAAGAAATGGAAATGGAAATTTATATCCCTCTATTTGTAGAGAAATTGACGACATCATGAATGAAACATTGTTTTAGATGTAGGCACAAATTAGAGTTTTTTTTTTTTTTTTTTTAAAACATTCGTTTTTATTATTAAACACTTTAATAATTTGAATACCTAGTTAAAACTGGAATTTTTTTGTATTCTGAAACATCCAATAATTCTAAATTTACAAAAAGTCTGCCATTTGAATGCTAAGGTACTATTTGGTTTAAAATCAATTAAGTGTATAAATTAACACAAATATCAGTTATATAACTGTATCAAACATCGATACAAAAATAATAATAATAAATTAAATAAATATAAATTAAATAATACAAAAAATTATATATAAGTTGTCTTACTAAAAATGGTTTAATATATTGACAAAATGTATTAGTTGTACAATTAGTTAAGCCCTAAAGTCTTTTACCGCGTTATAGTACCATTATTCACCGTTTATTATTAGCTAATTAAGTGTTTTTTCTTAGTTAATCTAATGGAATTGTGTCTGTGGTCATCCATCACTAAACAATGCATTCTGTCAGGGAATACTCGCTAAGCACTTGTAGTTAGGGACAATAGATCTTGCTGGCAGACATACGAACTTAAGGTGAGGCTATTGTGTTCCGGGCTAAGCTCTACTTTCACACAATATTTAATTGAAGGGATTGTGAACTAAGCTAGTATGTGAGACAGTAACACACATTGAAGATAACTGAGTGTCTGACTACTATAACTTTAAAAATTAAGACAATATTGACGAGTTTGTATACAATTTTATTTATTGATTAGTAATAAAATAACTGAAACAAAAAAAAAATTAACTTAGGTTGTAAAAGAGATTCACATAACAATAATATTTAAATTGTATGTATTGAAGTAACTGTCATAAGCTACCATTAGAGAAGTGAACACACTTTTACAATATTAATAATTAATTATCCTGAGACTAAATTTAACAACACGGTTTGATGTTATTTCGTTTACCCCTATTATTTTGTATTCTTAAATAGTGTTCATTATAATTTTATATCATACAATTATAATAACACTTAATAATATACGTAGTTATATATCTACTGTAACATAACCTGAAATCGATAAATTTTATTAGTTAAATTTCAATCAACATTGAAAGATTTTTTTTTTTTAATTCAAAACATGCTTATGTATTATGTGAAAAACTCGCTTATTGTAAAAATGTGAGCTAAGCTCCATTTGGCAATGGATTTTTACTTTGAACTAATATGTTTGCTTATATTAAAACGTTGTAATTATTTAGTTGGTAAATAATATTGGTTAAATTACAATGAAATACAAAATTTCCTCATTTTATGAGTTCTGCTGAAAGATAATTGCGTATAAACTTAACATTAATAAAACTTACTTTTACAATAAAGATAAAATTTTAATTATTACGCAATTTATTTTAATCAAAATTTAAAGACAGAAAACTTATATAACATGAATTTTTCCAAATGTCTGTTTATGTTACCAAAGGATTTTACTTTCATTTGGCATCATTTACAGTGTGATTTCCATAAACTACTAAATTAAATTAAATTTGATGATTACTTTAGGAAATTCAGGGACAAGTGAGATTAACAACTTCACATTTATTTCATTTAAGAGATTATGAGGTTGGAATTATTGTAATATTTTGACTGACAATGACATATCTATTTATAAAAAGTATCAAATTTACTGTTTAAAAAAAGTAGTTTTTATTTTACCCAATGGTATAAACAAATATCGGATCAAGTTAAAAAATATTTATTTTTAAGTTCTCTTTCCCTGTAATAATTCCACGGTAAGAAATCAACGTAACATTATACAGTATATTTATAGTGTAGTTTTACAATATAAATTAAATTTGAATATTTTGTTGAAACACATGTCAGTCTGCAGAAAAATAAGTTATTTTTATTGATCCTAAAATGTTGAAAGCAAAAACAATAACTTCATTAGCCCAGGGGTAAGGTAGGCTTACCACTGATAAATCTCTGGAACATAAAGAAGATAACACAAGTATACTAAAATTATTCCTAACTCATAGTAGTTCTTTTATAAGCGCGACATCGACTTGGTCCTGCTCAAGTAGCCTCTATATGATAGCGGTTACTGCCTTACTATGATGATGGTTTGCTAGAAGTACACTCATCCTTCTTTGTATTGGAGATGTTCCTCTACTACAGGATATTTTGACACTCCCTGAGTGGAGAGTAGGTTTCACAGAGGTGTTCTAAACCCCTATTTCCTATTTATTCCCCTTTATCTGGTTATATCTCCTTAGTTGTCATTTTCAAGCTCTCCAAAGTCAAAATACTTTATTGGTTTTGTAGATTCCAGTAATGTGGCAAGGGGCAAAACGTACAACCCATACAGAGGCCGGCATGTATAGGTCAGGTTAGTTGGAAACTAGACATCGCCAGGTATCCAAAGTTCGAGTACCTACGATCAGGCTTCTTACAGACTACGCATCCATTGACATATGCTGTTCCACCTGGGATTGAAGAAATAGGCAGATTGTGAAGATAGTTGGATTAAAGAATAAATTAATGCCCACATGTGCCAGTGGATCTTTGGATAGAAGCTTAGGAGAGGAACAAATTTATACACCAGCTAAAGATAGGTATGCTAAGTTTTTCGGGTTGTAAGAGGGAATTAGATAGGAGAGGGGTAAAATGTCCATTTATAACGTTGCACGTTCGGTCTCCAGATTCTCGTCACAGGGTGCACCAGTAACAAGTTACTTATGGTGAAAATGAGGTTGACATTTATACGGGAGATGCTGTAGCATACGCATCCACATGTACACACATAACGAAACTTCAAAAGTAAATTATAAATTATTTCCTAATTTGTGTAATATGAAAAACTACATTGCTATTGCCTTACTACCCCCAATTGTTATATAAAAATGCCCCACATGTCCGGTAAAGTTAATTAAAAATTATACTGAATTTTAACACTTACGTGTAGTATCCACATACATATTATTCTGTACAAATTCCATATTACAAAACACAATAAATGTACCTCTAATATGGAAATAGTTGTTTTGGTTGTTAACTTATATTATGAACACTGTATACGTCTGAACAAAAGCTGTATGATCAAAATACTTCAAAAATTCCGTTTACTGAAAGAAGAAAGTAAAGATATTAGACCCATATTTCAGATAAGTATTAACTTCCTAGGCTTATTTCATCCAATCAAAATATTAATCTTAAAAAAAGACTTTTTAACTCTCTCAATTCAAAATTTTATAATAAATATGATAATTATAACATAGTTAAGTTCAGGTTAAAACTGGACTAAAATTCGCAACGTTGGATGAACTCAGTAACAACAAAATAGAACCACAGAGTGTTTACCATCATTAAAGATATGAATCCATACACATGTACTCTTCAAATTACTGATTGTTTAGATCAATTTTTCTATCACAAATATCCACAAAGAATCATACATTCTGTAAATAAGTATTTGTTGAAACATATAAATATGAAATAGAAATAGAAATAAAATCATACATAATAATACAAAGAGAATTCGTAATAGTTGTCACATTTATTATTTAATAAAAGTCAACAAAAATAATTAACATCTATAAATAATAAATAGTAAGAGAATATTTTTAAATTAGTTGGCGGTAACGCTTGATGCTGTGGCCCCGGCAGAAGCTGTGCGGCCATGTATTGATTCGAACAGTCTCCATGGCGGCCGGCTGAACCCCTCTTAAGTTTAATCTAATCATACATTACTTTAATGGCGTAGTTAACACAAAGCACTCTTATATTTGTACATTTTAAAAGTGAAAACTTGTTTTAGGAGATTACTTTCACACTGCTTGATTATTATTTCACTTCTTGATTATTATTTATGGCTTTTACGATCATACACCCTGGCTTATTTAAAATAATTATAGTACAAGCCACTAAGCGAAATTATAAATATTCTCTTCTTAAATAGTGGATATATATTTTTAGTCCTAAGAAACAAATATTAATATATTATTTTTTTCTAATATTGTAATACTCCTGTAATGATTACGAACATCATTTTAATTTAATACAACCTAATTTGAATTATGTAAAACTACATGCTAGTCTATAATGCTGCATGAAACAATATTACTTAAAATTTGTCAAACTAATATAAGCTTGTATTATATTTATTATATAATTGAATTCTTACTATAATAGTTTAATACATTTTTCCTAGTGATATTTCATAAATTATAACGAATAAATATAGCAAATTAATTTAGATAGGGCATCGTAATTTAAAGATTTAGTAAATCTTTACAATTTCAGTCTTTTGTAGTTCTAAAAGTATAATATAAAAGTGTAACTAAATTTGATTAGCAGTGTTTTTGTTAACAAATATCTGTCCTAGTCAGATTCAACAAACCTAACCTAATATGGTGACGATTTATCATAACTCTAACCCTATTAACAACTTACAATTAGAAATGGTTTTTTTAATCACTAGAAATCCAACGACTAAGCCTATCCACAATTTTATTTACAAACTGTAAAGTAAGTTTGAAAAACAGGGCGATTGTTAAAGCAACTCATTGTGTTATACTAGTTTCTGTTACAACTGATGATAACACAATGTTGGTTATTTCATAACAAATAGCAAGTAAGATCTTCGATTCGGCTTGATATTTGAAGAAGATATTTACAGATTCTGCAACGTTTTCTTGATTTTAAAGTGTAACGCCCAAAAACTGTTAATAATTTGTTAGAGGATGACCCAGACCAGTGTCTCCAGTTTTGTATTAAACAAACACAGAGAAAGATATTGAGTTTTGATGGAGGTATTGTGGTCTGACAGCTTGTTTCACGTTAAGAGAACTTAAACCTGGACGACTATGATTAGTATTGACAGAATAATCTTAATGAAATCATTTAACAGCAAATCAACTCGCAGAACATTGTTATCTCCCAAATTCAACAGCAATAATTTGCAGCACCGCAGTCGGAGAATTATTGATTAGGTAGTTTCGGGGGTAAATGGTCATGGCGGTCTCATTGATTGTCTTCCATAATTACCAAATGTGGCACCTATCGATTTTCATTATTCTGGGGGGTTTATCAAGAATAAAGTATTTTTCTCGGAAACCACGAGCATTAAACTTGAAAAAATTCACTTTCTTGCACGCTTCGTAATATTTACAATGATAAAAATGATTGTAGTTATAGCTCCAAAATTATGTCATTCAAAATAATAATCAGATTGAACACATAAAAAGTTAATTTTTTCCCATATAAAGTTATTTGTTGATTTTTTATATGTTATAATATATAGAATTGAACAAATGATTTATTTCATAAATATTACCTTTAATTTGATAACATTATTCTTCAATCCATTGTTTCATAGAATTTACTACACACTTCATATCACATCATGTGGCCTGAGGATGTGCGAAAAACATACGAATCTACAATTGAATTCAATAAAACTGAAATCGACTCAGTTTAAATATTTATTTCAACAGTTAACCTACATATGAAGATACCTACACCAGTATATAGTGTTTCTTTTTAATACAACCACCAGGCTTAATTATTACAGATTATTAATGTGTATTAGACGTGCAATTCAAAGTTTAACAGTACACATTTTCAATTGTATACCGTTGTTATTATTAATTGTTGTATTTCTAATAAGTGTATAACCAAACTGTATATCATTTTAATTGGTTAGATTATTTGAATTATTAGTGATCGTTTAGAAAATAAACAAATGTACCTAAACGTCTTCTCCATTCCATTTTGGTTATCTAAGTTTTTCGGGATTCAATGATTTATCTATAGATTATTTGTCTCACCAGATTCATAATGTAATATACAATCCGATTTTAAACATGTCTAATTTGTTCTACTACTGTTGAGTTATGATTCAACAACTGAGTAGGTCATAACTAAAAATATTATTATTTTTTAATCATTGTAAGTCATACAATATTATTTATGTAGCTGTATATAAAAATTTACTGTAAATGTATTAAAAAAAAATACTGTAAATCGTAGGATTAATGATAAAATAAGAGATTTTACATAATATTTCTATTATACACATGCTTTAGTACCAACTAAATGATACAACTCTCAACAAATTATGTGTATATTTCATTAATTAATTTACATATTAGTCTTAGAGTACTTGGATGATGATTATCTTTTCTTTTTCAAATAATATTTTAGAAAGACTATTTGATTAAATTAAAAATGATAATCTGACAATACATACATAGTACAGCATTTAAACACATGAACACAGATGATAACTATCTGTCAGTTGACCCTTTTTCTGTTCTGTCGTTTAAATCTGTTTAAATCTGCGTTTATCCGCTTTTACTTACTTAAACTTATCTGTTCAACACTTTAATAACAACAAAGTTTATAATAAACATCTGAACGTATACGTTATAATTTCTTATGTAATGTTTATGTATTATATTAAAATCAATTTTCCGTAATAATTGAAATAACCAAAACTAAATCAACGTCTTTAATTTGTCAGATGTATGGACGAATCCCTAAATAAAAAGGTATTTTTTAGGGCACTATGCTATAAACTAAACACCTTAACTTATTTTTCATTTTCAATTTATCTCTACAAATGTTTTCCCAATATTTCAATAACTAAATTGTTTTAAAACAGACATTTTGTTTTAAAAATTCGATTTCCCAACCCTCTTATTTTTAAGATATCACCAATTTTGAGATATTCAACATTTTAAGGCGCTAATGGTTTTTTTTACTTGTTAACCGATAATGTTTTAATCTTTAGATAAGTTTTTATAAATAAGTTTATTTTTAGTTTCGCAAGGCTTTGTATACGTAATAGAACAAAGTTCAACATTACAAAGCTTGCATAGCGCTATGGATGATGTTACGCCAACTTCCCAGAAAGGTTATTCATACAGGGTTCGTTAGCCATGTATCAAAAAAAATATATTCGGATGCTGGGGAATTCATTAAACCCTTAGAAAGCATACCTCTTTAAACCTACACTTAACCCACAGTGAGTGGAAAACGTCAAACTCAGGATGACAAACAAGGAAGAAAAAAGTGAATGAGCCTGAGATTTCATATAAACTATACAATTAGCCAAAAAATTAGACAGATATAGTAAACTAACTTAAATTTAGAATATATTAACTGTATTTATTCAATTGATTTTGTATACATTTTTAGAGAAAATATAACTAGGTAAATTCATCGTTGCTATTAAAATCGAAAGGAGTGGAAAGGAAAGAGCATCTAATTAATAAAACAACCGGATTGATATAAACTAATTTTAAGGAAATATATTTCTATAGTTATCAAAAAAGTTACTAAAATATTGTATAAGACAATTTAATCATAGAAACGAAATTATATAATTTCGACACACGTTGTTAACTATTATTTCTACAATTATTGATTGAATTTTTTCTTTAAATAATTGTTGAAAGGTATTTAAACAAGTTTAAACGATACCCAGAAGATTTGCAAAAATTTTGTAATAGAGCTTTTGAAATATAAACTTCTTTAACTAATATATTATTAGTAATATACTGAGTCTAACATTAAACATAAATTTCTACTGAATACTCAAAGGTCATGCTCAAAATTGTCCAAGACCATCAGATATGAGTACTAAGTTTTGTTTTTCTGTTGTACAATTGTTATACATATAAAACAATGTTGCAGATAAGGGTATAATCGAAGATGTTTAACTATATAAATGACAGCTGCACAAATAATAAAAGTCAGTTTTTTTTTTGTAAAAGATACCTTTGTCAATATGTTTTTTCTTTCATTTTTTAAAGAGAGAGAAACCTCTTGGTCATCATCGCATGATAAAAAAAGAAAGAAAACTATCAATATACGTTGTATTGCAGTCACTGTTAAAATTCCAAGGCCATGTATAAAAATAATAATTAGTTGTTTTATATACCGAAAAGTTACATAAAACTTTATAAACGTAAGGAATTGCTGCTATGCTAATTTAATTTTGGAAAATTCCAATAATTAATTAAGCAATAATCAGGCTTATTTAATTGATCGTAGAATTATTATTTTTCAGTAATCGTAGAAATATTAAACTGGGTTATTAGTTGCAGTCTTTAAAAATAAACGAGAGAAATGTCGAAATTTATGGAAAGTTCAGTTTGTTATCAAATTGTGGTAAAATAAGAGTATAATCAAAAATTGCCATATAAAGTTTATTTATTTTTGAGCAAATACTATGGAGGAATATTAAATTTTCTATTTGGATGTAGGAGAAAATATAGGCCTATGGACTATGGTTTTTGTCCATCGCTAGATAAATAGCATGGAATCAAAACGTATTAATTGTGCTGTCCAATTAGAATATAATATAATGAGCAACAATTGTAAATTAATCAATCACCAAAATATAAGGAAAACAAAAAATATCAATAAACTATTATTAACGATAAGACAATAATCAAACTATTAATAATAATAATTAGTAATCATAGTCGGTGGTTGTCAGACATACACTTGATATTATAAAGATCCTTGGTTTTACCTACGAACCCCAATGAAAATGCGTTGACATTTATTTTATTGTTTCCCATCTCACAAAAACTCTTTTTAAAACGTATACGCCACGCATTTCAAATTCAAATATTTTTTTTCTGATTTGTAGGTCATGCCGTGGTCAAGTTAGAGCGGAGGGGGGACATGATGTTTGATAATTTAAGCTTGTCCTAACGTCCACATATAATTTTTCATCAAATAAACAAAAATGTTCGTTATGTAAATAGTGTTTAGTTGTAAAAATTTCCTCCAGCCCCCAAATTTAACTCCATAGTTTTTTACCCTTTAAGACTTTTTTTTTACCGCTATATTTCTCCTATATGTGGGATAATACAAAATAAATTATAAACGAAAATCACAAAATATGTTTTCCTAAATTTCTTGATAATACTTTCTTCTCATACTGGTGGATATGTTTCTAAATTTAAGATATTTTTAAACGGGTAAGTATTAAATCCTTAATATTTATCGATATTTTAAAACCTTATTAAAATAGACACATTATGTGCAAATTGGTTATTTTCATAGGATATCATAAGAGTCAAAGTTGTAAACTAGTTGATAACAAAAAGTATGAGATATTAGGTATTCTGAGTAAAAAGTCAAACATTTCTCTTTAGTAAATAACACAAAAAATCTTGGATAGCTAGCCGACGATTATATTACTGTTTAATCGGGAAATCTGAAATAATACACAACATTACTTTAACCTAAATTCAAAAGAATGATCTAAATGCTGCGGGTTTGGTGAGTTACTCAATACATTAATCTATATTTCACAGCCATTAAATAAAGTAAGATTTATCGGAGATAAGTTACTAATTATGGTTTGATAAGAGACGGGGTATTATATAGTGTAGGTGTGGATGCTAGACTGTAAACCGGTTATATCGATATAATATAACCGGTTAATTTTATCGATCTAAAGGGGTCACTATTATTAAAGATAATATTAATAGTTTGTCTGGTCAAGTTATATGCAAATGATCAATGCAAGAGTATAAACAAATATTTAATCAAATTAAAACCAACAAAATAATACATCGTTTGTGAGATGTGACTAATTTTCAACTCTAGGAAGTTTCCTAATGAGAATTAATTATTTTTAAGTGTTTTTTTATTATTCTTTCTTAAAATGTATAACAATATTTTTGTTTTATCAAATTATTTTTTAAATATTCAATTCTGAAATAACTAAGCAATTCACAAATAAACAACAAAATATATATATTAAGTATATCTTTAAAGCTTAATCAGAGTTAATGATTAGTTTTCGTTCAAACCGAACATTTGCAATTCCGGCTATAGGATACCATTATAAATTATAAAAAGAACCTTATTAGAACTGAGGCAATTAATCTACCAATTTACTTTATAAGATGAAAGGATTATGATGAATCTAAACAGAAATGACAAGGAAAAAGTCAAAGATGTCGTCGGAGCTGCCATCCATCACTATGACACTGAGAGTGATGATAAGGGTACGGACGGTATGAGGAAATTAGAATAAACTTGTCCTCATTTATCACAAATGCCAACAGTGGACATCTTGCAGGAAGCGCTTCTAACTCAATGTTATAACTTTCATTTTGTACTTTGAAAATTGTAAAACTAAGTTATAAGTTAATGCAATGTTATTTCGTAATTCGTAAAGCGAAAATGTAGCTTCTTACAAAAACCTAATGTACGTTCTATATAACATTAAATACAACGAATTTGTGTGAATTGATTAATTAAATTATTTTAATTTACGTTTTTCAATCAAATTTAGATTTAACATTAAGAGTTATGAAAAATTATGCCTGCGGAATTTAATTACACAGTTTTGAATTCATATGAGTTATGTAAAATATAATGCTGGTTGTGTAAATTAACACAAAAATTATAAATGTAGACTAATACAAAAATATTTAAAAATAGGAAAAATAAAGGAAAAGTCTTTGCAGCAGAACAACACAAATAGCAAAAGATCACAGTAATATATTTATTACTTAGATTTGTATTTATAATTTAAACGTAAATCTACAATTGTACTTTATTTCAATCTGTGTTTTAACATTGTAATGTCAACTAACACTGAATCAAGTCAATCACTTAAAAAAAGGCTTCTAAGTCCGGTTACAAAGGACTACTTTATTAGATTGAACCAATCAACCGAGAAAGCCGGTTCGTCTTTATGTCCTGAGTGAACGTGAGACCCCGTAATTGGACTTTAACTTTAGGATTTTGGTGCAATATTTAAACGGTTCTGCGCCTTTTCCAATTACTTATTGCCCCCGATATCTTAACGGGTACCAATAAAATGTAATTGAAATGTACAGAGCTATAGTCGTACGTGTCTAATCATTTATATATTGTATATAATGTATTTACTAATACACTAATTAATTTAATATAAAATATTAATTATGTATACATTGAACATAGCATTCAAGTTGTATTACATAACTATTATATTTGAATGAATTTTGTTTATACATTGTTGTAATAGAAATGTAAGTGTGAAACAAATAATGTTAGTTATTTATGTTAAGATTTGAAATTTAAATAAATTAACATTAATCACATTTGTAGCAATCCTGAATGAGAGAAAGAGTAATAATATAAATAGTACTTTGTACTTTGCCACACTGTTAATACCAACACAGTACGACTATATGGTCAACTTACGTCAAAAGTATTAAACATATGCCTACATTTAAAACAATCCGATAAAATAAATATTAACTTTTAAAAGTTTTCATTATATAATTTAAATAAAGTATATGAAAAGCATTAGATAATTTTGTGAAACTTTTATTAGCCTAGTAGTTAGTTTCACAAATCCTGGAAATACTTTAGAGAAATACAAACTAAATTATTTCGATAAGCAAATAAGTACTTTGTACCAATAAAATAATAGAAAATAACAAAAAAAAATCAGTTTTCATATCTTAACATAACATATCCTTTAAAGCTATCTTACAATCATGAGTATCAGCTAACTTTTCAAATAGTTAAATTGCTCTTTTATCTAGGCCCTGAAATGTTTCTTCTTAAAATTACAACCACAAAAATTCATTCTTTAAAAAAAACTCAAAGAACAAGTAACATCAATTTTAAAATAGAGGGAAATAATGAGATTATTATATGAACTTTTCAAAGGTTTCAGTTTATATTATCTAAGTAACATTTCTGTTTTATCATTCACATATCACCTATAATATTGAAAATGACAGCAATATTTTTCCTTTAATTGAAACCAAAGTCAACAATTAACTGATGTGAAAGTGGAAACTTGACAAAGTGGGTTAGGTTTCATTTTAAAATTTAAATGAAATATTATAGAATTATAGAATATTATGTGCAAATCGAATGTTGTGATTATTATTCCTTCCCATGTGTCGGTTGCATCGTGACTTTGGAAAACAAGCATTGAAGCACTGTTCATTGTCAGCCTTCTAATATTTTGTTTACCTTTTCTTTACATGCTTGACTATAACTTCCAAGATCTGCATCCTCGTTATTTGCTTTTTTCCCAACGAATTTTTCTTAGCACTCTTTTTTCTATCATTTTCTCTGTATCACTTTTTTCGGACTCTTTACAGCGTCAATATTATTTCCTTTAGCTCAAATGCATGAGACATTTTTTATATGTTTTACTGTTATTTCTTATTTTCTTAAGAAACCTTTGTTAGTGAAAACAGTGACAAAGCCAGTTCGTTAAGGAATATGTTGGAGATAAGAAATATATTAAAGACGTTCCTTATATTATATTGTTTGAGTTCTTTACAACATTTACGTTATTTACACCTACGACCAAAACCAAATTAGTTTATTGTTTACATTTAAATTATATGTAAATAAACACAATCATTTTCGTATGTACATATAACTCAAAAGTTGTACGTGGCCAAGATATTTTTTTTAATTACTCGTATAAATAAAATGTTTTATGCACATCTTCTTCTTATTGATACATTATGAAATCTCTGAATCTTTCTAACCTATTCTAATCCAATCAACTTAAAACTTACACAGATTTTACGTTTAAAGAAAGTACTTCCTACATCTTCTTCATCTATGGTACTTCCTACTTCATTATAAATATTATTATTTATCAATCAATGTAAAGATACTCACTGTAAAAAAAAGAAAAGACTTTAAAAGTTGTTTAAAATGAAATTTGTAGAATATGGTGGAATTTTGTGGGGTCGAGGTTTTATAAAATGTAAATACTAATAAATTTTTACTGGCTATCAATTTATTATATTATAAACCTTCAAAACCCAATTATTTAAAATTGATTTCCTTTTTTGCATAAAAAAGGATTGAAATTCGTTTTTGTTATATAAATTGTATGCTTTTTATCACGAATAGGGCATTGGCGGTTGTTCCTTCTTTTTATTTTTTAAGGTTCTTGAGATACAATCATGTACGCTACATTTAAAAATCTCATAATTGTTTGGTTATATACTTCCAAAAACAATGTACATATTATTAGTTTATTTATTATCTATCCATTATGTGTTTTGCTATAGTCATAATGAGTGAAATTAAGAGAAATACATACAGCTATATTGTTACTCAATGAAAAAGAGAAAACTAATACATAAAGAGACTAAGTGAGAATAATAAAACTAGAAGTACACAAATTTATACAGTCTAACCTTCATGTTTAATATAATCAACTCTTCAGTGCGGCATTGCTGCAAGCCCATGTAAAAACATATTCAGATATTTACGTATCAAATAGGGTTACAATAGAAGAAATAGTAGACCCTAAACTAGCATAAAACAGGCTTAATAGTATATTTACATCATGGGAGAAATAAAAATGTTATCAATACCATTAACCACTTAAACTAGTTACGTGGAAAACATACTTTTTTTAAATGTAACATATAAGCTCTGAGGAATGGAAATTCGTATAATCCTAATATCACTCAGCTGATTGTCAATAAGTAATTCCAGCAACGAAACTAGAAAGCTGATCCAGAGCTCTCTCTCTTTCATTGCTGCTGCTTCTACCTTATATAATAAAATTTTGAGATCTACGATATATAACAAAAATAACAAAAAAAAATCAGTTTTCATATCTTAACATAACATATCCTTTAAAGCTATCTTACAATCATGAGTATCAGCTAACTTTTCAAATAGTTAAATTGCTCTTTTATCTAGGCCCTGAAATGTTTCTTCTTAAAATTACAACCACAA
Organism: Aphrophora alni; assembly: GCA_963513935.1. Lineage (NCBI taxonomy): Eukaryota > Metazoa > Arthropoda > Insecta > Hemiptera > Aphrophoridae > Aphrophora > Aphrophora alni. Next base: position 77,154,933 of record OY740766.1, read on the forward strand.
AAATTCATTCTTTAAAAAAAACTCAAAGAACAAGTAACATCAATTTTAAAATAGAGGGAAATAATGAGATTATTATATGAACTTTTCAAAGGTTTCAGTTTATATTATCTAAGTAACATTTCTGTTTTATCATTCACATATCACCTATAATATTGAAAATGACAGCAATATTTTTCCTTTAATTGAAACCAAAGTCAACAATTAACTGATGTGAAAGTGGAAACTTGACAAAGTGGGTTAGGTTTCATTTTAAAATTTAAATGAAATATTATAGAATTATAGAATATTATGTGCAAATCGAATGTTGTGATTATTATTCCTTCCCATGTGTCGGTTGCATCGTGACTTTGGAAAACAAGCATTGAAGCACTGTTCATTGTCAGCCTTCTAATATTTTGTTTACCTTTTCTTTACATGCTTGACTATAACTTCCAAGATCTGCATCCTCGTTATTTGCTTTTTTCCCAACGAATTTTTCTTAGCACTCTTTTTTCTATCATTTTCTCTGTATCACTTTTTTCGGACTCTTTACAGCGTCAATATTATTTCCTTTAGCTCAAATGCATGAGACATTTTTTATATGTTTTACTGTTATTTCTTATTTTCTTAAGAAACCTTTGTTAGTGAAAACAGTGACAAAGCCAGTTCGTTAAGGAATATGTTGGAGATAAGAAATATATTAAAGACGTTCCTTATATTATATTGTTTGAGTTCTTTACAACATTTACGTTATTTACACCTACGACCAAAACCAAATTAGTTCATTGTTTACATTTAAATTATATGTAAATAAACACAATCATTTTCGTATGTACATATAACTCAAAAGTTGTACGTGGCCAAGATATTTTTTTTAATTACTCGTATAAATAAAACGTTTTATGCACATCTTCTTCTTATTGATACATTATGAAATCTCTGAATCTTTCTAACCTATTCTAATCCAATCAACTTAAAACTTACACAGATTTTACGTTTAAAGAAAGTACTTCCTACATCTTCTTCATCTATGGTACTTCCTACTTCATTATAAATATTATTATTTATCAATCAATGTAAAGATACTCACTGTAAAAAAAAGAAAAGACTTTAAAAGTTGTTTAAAATGAAATTTGTAGAATATGGTGGAATTTTGTGGGGTCGAGGTTTTATAAAATGTAAATACTAATAAATTTTTACTGGCTATCAATTTATTATATTATAAACCTTCAAAACCCAATTATTTAAAATTGATTTCCTTTTTTGCATAAAAAAGGATTGAAATTCGTTTTTGTTATATAAATTGTATGCTTTTTATCACGAATAGGGCATTGGCGGTTGTTCCTTCTTTTTATTTTTTAAGGTTCTTGAGATACAATCATGTACGCTACATTTAAAAATCTCATAATTGTTTGGTTATATACTTCCAAAAACAATGTACATATTATTAGTTTATTTATTATCTATCCATTATGTGTTTTGCTATAGTCATAATGAGTGAAATTAAGAGAAATACATACAGCTATATTGTTACTCAATGAAAAAGAGAAAACTAATACATAAAGAGACTAAGTGAGAATAATAAAACTAGAAGTACACAAATTTATACAGTCTAACCTTCATGTTTAATATAATCAACTCTTCAGTGCGGCATTGCTGCAAGCCCATGTAAAAACATATTCAGATATTTACGTATCAAATAGGGTTACAATAGAAGAAATAGTAGACCCTAAACTAGCATAAAACAGGCTTAATAGTATATTTACATCATGGGAGAAATAAAAATGTTATCAATACCATTAACCACTTAAACTAGTTACGTGGAAAACATACTTTTTTTAAATGTAACATATAAGCTCTGAGGAATGGAAATTCGTATAATCCTAATATCACTCAGCTGATTGTCAATAAGTAATTCCAGCAACGAAACTAGAAAGCTGATCCAGAGCTCTCTCTCTTTCATTGCTGCTGCTTCTACCTTATATAATAAAATTTTGAGATCTACGATATATAACAAAAATAACAAAAAAAAATCAGTTTTCATATCTTAACATAACATATCCTTTAAAGCTATCTTACAATCATGAGTATCAGCTAACTTTTCAAATAGTTAAATTGCTCTTTTATCTAGGCCCTGAAATGTTTCTTCTTAAAATTACAACCACAAAAATTCATTCTTTAAAAAAAACTCAAAGAACAAGTAACATCAATTTTAAAATAGAGGGAAATAATGAGATTATTATATGAACTTTTCAAAGGTTTCAGTTTATATTATCTAAGTAACATTTCTGTTTTATCATTCACATATCACCTATAATATTGAAAATGACAGCAATATTTTTCCTTTAATTGAAACCAAAGTCAACAATTAACTGATGTGAAAGTGGAAACTTGACAAAGTGGGTTAGGTTTCATTTTAAAATTTAAATGAAATATTATAGAATTATAGAATATTATGTGCAAATCGAATGTTGTGATTATTATTCCTTCCCATGTGTCGGTTGCATCGTGACTTTGGAAAACAAGCATTGAAGCACTGTTCATTGTCAGCCTTCTAATATTTTGTTTACCTTTTCTTTACATGCTTGACTATAACTTCCAAGATCTGCATCCTCGTTATTTGCTTTTTTCCCAACGAATTTTTCTTAGCACTCTTTTTTCTATCATTTTCTCTGTATCACTTTTTTCGGACTCTTTACAGCGTCAATATTATTTCCTTTAGCTCAAATGCATGAGACATTTTTTATATGTTTTACTGTTATTTCTTATTTTCTTAAGAAACCTTTGTTAGTGAAAACAGTGACAAAGCCAGTTCGTTAAGGAATATGTTGGAGATAAGAAATATATTAAAGACGTTCCTTATATTATATTGTTTGAGTTCTTTACAACATTTACGTTATTTACACCTACGACCAAAACCAAATTAGTTCATTGTTTACATTTAAATTATATGTAAATAAACACAATCATTTTCGTATGTACATATAACTCAAAAGTTGTACGTGGCCAAGATATTTTTTTTAATTACTCGTATAAATAAAATGTTTTATGCACATCTTCTTCTTATTGATACATTATGAAATCTCTGAATCTTTCTAACCTATTCTAATCCAATCAACTTAAAACTTACACAGATTTTACGTTTAAAGAAAGTACTTCCTACATCTTCTTCATCTATGGTACTTCCTACTTCATTATAAATATTATTATTTATCAATCAATGTAAAGATACTCACTGTAAAAAAAAGAAAAGACTTTAAAAGTTGTTTAAAATGAAATTTGTAGAATATGGTGGAATTTTGTGGGGTCGAGGTTTTATAAAATGTAAATACTAATAAATTTTTACTGGCTATCAATTTATTATATTATAAACCTTCAAAACCCAATTATTTAAAATTGATTTCCTTTTTTGCATAAAAAAGGATTGAAATTCGTTTTTGTTATATAAATTGTATGCTTTTTATCACGAATAGGGCATTGGCGGTTGTTCCTTCTTTTTATTTTTTAAGGTTCTTGAGATACAATCATGTACGCTACATTTAAAAATCTCATAATTGTTTGGTTATATACTTCCAAAAACAATGTACATATTATTAGTTTATTTATTATCTATCCATTATGTGTTTTGCTATAGTCATAATGAGTGAAATTAAGAGAAATACATACAGCTATATTGTTACTCAATGAAAAAGAGAAAACTAATACATAAAGAGACTAAGTGAGAATAATAAAACTAGAAGTACACAAATTTATACAGTCTAACCTTCATGTTTAATATAATCAACTCTTCAGTGCGGCATTGCTGCAAGCCCATGTAAAAACATATTCAGATATTTACGTATCAAATAGGGTTACAATAGAAGAAATAGTAGACCCTAAACTAGCATAAAACAGGCTTAATAGTATATTTACATCATGGGAGAAATAAAAATGTTATCAATACCATTAACCACTTAAACTAGTTACGTGGAAAACATACTTTTTTTAAATGTAACATATAAGCTCTGAGGAATGGAAATTCGTATAATCCTAATATCACTCAGCTGATTGTCAATAAGTAATTCCAGCAACGAAACTAGAAAGCTGATCCAGAGCTCTCTCTCTTTCATTGCTGCTGCTTCTACCTTATATAATAAAATTTTGAGATCTACGATGACATCCTTTGTAATCTCCTAACAATCATGCTCTTTTTAAAAATGCATTAACAGCATTGCAAGAATTTCGCAACAAAAAAACAAAATACAACGCAATGTCCATATTTTTAAATATAGTAAATTCAAACCATCATTGTGTAAATTTCTCTATCTTTAAATTTAATTAGTTTCCTTTTCTCAAATTTTTTGTTCAAAGTTATTAATTTTTAAAAGTTAGTCCAAAGTAATTTTTCGTTTTAGTTTAATTTATTTTGAATAAAATAGATAGAAGAACAACTGATATGTGGTTGGCCAATGTTCTCTAGCTGCATTTCTTTGTGTAGTTTTTTATTGCTTTCCTTGAAACTTACCTTGAAAATACAGTAGCATTGTCAAAATTACTAGATTATTTTATTCTAAGAATTATTCACAGAACTAGGGCGCTACTTGTAGGTTTAGTGAAGAAGGAATTATAATTACCAGAATTGTTACTATGGTGTCTATTAAAAGCTACGTTGTTGGTTCAAGATTTTATATAAACATCAACAAACTCAAGTTATTATTTTTCTCTTAATTTTAAAACAATCCTCTTAATTTTTGCAATTGATTTAAGGAAATTCCGTTTATTTGTTTAATGAATCCGATGAAGATATAGTTTTTTTTTATTTATTGAACAGATTTTTATAGTTTTGAAAGCACAATAATATTGTTTAAATTTAAAATTGTAAGATTTATAAAGTCTTTTATTTATAACTTTTTATAAAGTCTATTTCATATGTCTATTCTTTTTTAAAAGTCAACTAGTTAAACACATTAAATTTTACTTCTAATTAATTTACGAAATATATTTTATTGTAATTTTTCTGTAAAATCAGTAACTAATTTCTAAATAATTTTAAATTCCATGTTATTGTAGTTTATTTTAAGCAAAATCGTCTTAATTTATATTATGACATTCACTTTTTAACGCTAGTAAATGATTGATTATTTTTAATTACTCTCGTAATGGATTAAGGCTATTGTGATATGCATTTTCAAAAATAACGGTAGTAGCACCGTGGTCAAATTTGTACATCACAGAATTTTGGCTTTCATTAGTAATCCTAGGACTGTTAATGAAAAATGCAAAGCAATAATTAAACAACATGATGCCTTTCAGAATCTCTTCTACAAATTGTCGATGTTCACATTTCCCAAAATTATAGTTTTAATCTGTATATTTAATAATTTAAAGTCAAATTCATCACTGAATTATACTTCAAATTATTCGAGTAAACAGAATATAGGCTACATAAAAATTAAATTTTGTTAAATACAAATCTATCGGGAGTGCTTAATAACAAAGTATATCATCACTTTTACCTCATTATTCATATAATGAGGTAAAAACCATTCCTCTCAAGTCACATTACAATTAAAATAACTGGTACATTTATCAGTTTTTAAAGTGATATTTCACATTTTTATCCAAATAACTCTTTAAAATATAAGGTGTATTATTTGTATTATTTAACACTGGAGAAAAAAAAGTTAGGATTTTTTAATGTAAGGAACAAAGTTTATTGCTTGTAAAATTATCTTTTCAAAAATAGTATTCGAAAAATCATTAAAAGTCATAACATTCTGTCGTCCCTACCAACATGTTTTAATATGTAAAGTAACGTAAAGCAAAAACGAATCAATAACAATAAATTTAACCTTTATAAAGTTGAAACATTTAATTTTAGGCAATGGAACAAAACCAACATGAAAATTTCTTGATTGAAACATTTAAAATTTAAATTCAACAACTTTTCACATATATTGCTGTCTGTTTTTCATTTTTCTTAAATACATTATTTTTCTCATAAATCAATATAACCGTCTTTTAAAAAACTTCAGATCTTCTGGTAACTAAACAAAAACCTTTCCATCTCTATACCAGACGTGTGTAAATACTTTGCTACACATTTTTTGTTCTTTGGTAAAAAATTGCGCAAACAACTCCAGCGATACGTCTTTGTTAAAGGAGATACAGAAAGTACCGCTGCAACACAGTTAATAGTATCGTTTTGTGTTACAGGTAATTCTCCATTTTAAATGCTTTGATGTCTAGAGTACTGCTCCAGATTTCTTATTTTAATTCTAAGCTCATTCTGACACATTCTAGTACTAAATCTATATCAACATATGTTAAAATAAGTATTTCAATAATTGATTTTCATTACAACCCAGCTTCTAATTTATAAATCTATCTATTAGAATCATTACGTATTTTTTCACCTTATCTTTAATTGTGTAATTTTTTATTGTTTATATTACATTGAATTGTAGATAGGTATAAGATGCGTACATTTAAATATCTCTACCAAAAACTATCTTGTATGGAATGCTTGCTTAAATTAATAATAGTCCAAAATTTTGTAGTCAAAAACTTCTTCTTTTGATTTAAAGTTACTTCTCGGACAATCGTTTGCCTAACCACTGAAGCATTTCACGAATACTGTGATTGTACCTTCATCATAAAAAAATATTATGTCTCATATATAATGATGTCTAGCAATTCCATCAAAAGTTATCGTACAGACCAGAAAATAAAGTTCGCTCTTTAAATGAAGATGGGATCGACATAGGCAGATGATATCCATTTTATGTCTTTTAAAATTATAAATTTATCATTTCCTGGATTCTACAGAAGATGCAATATAAAATTATAAATTGCTTCAGTAGTACAATAATACAAATCAATTGATTAAGAAGACTAAACGATATTTATTTAATTAAGACAATGACTCCAATTCGTCAATGGCAAGTTTTCTAACGCTATTATTCTCAATGTGCACTGATACAATTGCAGACGCAGTAGCGGAAGAAAATATATATCCTTCTAGTTTGGTTCTAGGAACACGTGTTCTTTACTTCGTTTATGTCCAAAATCAGTGATGATGTTAGGATATTGTACTTTCTTAAACTATTAGTTGCATTGAGGAAAATTTAGTTAGGGCGCTTTTTGTGCATAACTTTTAAAATCAATGATTATATCACGAATAAATATAGAATTATAATACAAAAACCTTCATGTGACCACTCATTGCTTCTGTTTCAAACTCCGTCAGTTTTCCATTATAATACTAACATGTATCTGGAGTGCTTAGTTTTATAAGTGTATTTATCTTTTTCTTTTTTTTTTTGTCGTATGACCATAATCTAAGGGAATGTAGAAAGGTATGTTTCATATTCCAAGACCAAAGGCTGTTTGCTATAAGTAGTGATTTGTTAGTGTGTGTATATATTAAAATATTGTATTAAATATCATACACATTTTTTGTTTTATGTTTACCTATATTATATGGCCTTCATTTTGTAGATATTTATAATTTTTCATTATTATTTAGTTGTAAGTGTTTTGTATAAAAATGCATGCTTACTGATATTTACAGCGAGTTCAACATAAAAGATTGCCGTTAAATGACTTGAGTTTATCTTATGATGTTCTATTTATAATGGTTATATTGACGCAACCTAATACTACTGCCTGTGTAGAGGTACCAACAAGAGTTGACAAGACTGTTGTAGGAGATGGGAGAACCTGTATTTGCTCTCCACAACAGTCGAATTAGTCATGAATCATTACAACAATGATGGTGCAAAACAACACTATTATAATGAAATTATCAGTTTATCAAAGGTCTATTAATTTCAGAAAATTATGTAACACCGAATACTTACGCTAACGGTCTCACTAGAGAACGTTTTCGCGAGCGTCTGGAAGGCAAGCACCATTAAAAAGGGTTATTGATAAATAGGTCAAACTACTTCTTCAAACAGCATCACTATTGGCAAAATTGGTTGTCGTCAAAAGTCAGCATTTACACCATATAAACGTACACCATACGAAGGAATATTAAATGTTGAGCTTGACTTATGAGAAAAATTATACAAAACTTTATAACAAACACACAGAACACAATTCTCATAAAAAATTAATAATTTTTTTATATGAATTCTGTTCTGTGTGTTTGTTATACTGTTTAAGAAGGAAATGTAAAAATGAGAAACAATTTTGTTTATAAGTGGTGGGTGATTCTTCTATTCCAGTTTTATATCAGCAAAATATGTCGTTGGGGGTTGTAATTTAATTAATACTTTTTAAAAATAAAACTTCTGTTTCAAAAGTTTGTTTAATTAACTACAAATGTTTTTATGTTCAAAATTTAATGTTTTATGTAAATATTGACTTATGAAAAATATATTTATTATTTGCTACATTTGATTATGATTTTTTTAAAGTCAAAACTGTATAGTCGAAGTCTGGCCCGATGTAACTTAAAAGGCATATCAATAGCTTATGCTACATCTAACTATACTCAATTTTAGGTATAACTAATTTATAGGATGTATAACAATTAGCATTAATTTTACAGGGGCAATATTCGAGCAGGGAACCGATGAAGTACAATCGGCCTTCAAATTTGCTATGCTCACTCACAACCAGAATGTCAGTGCGCGACGTTTCGAGCTACAAGCTTACGTTGACGTCATCAACACAGCAGATGCATTCAAACTGTCCAGGCTAAGTAAGTGCTTCTAAAGTGTTTTTATTTACCACTATCTTGTTACACCAATAGTCGCGAAATAATACTATTTAATGAAGTAATCTAATAAAGTAATACTTGTTGTGATTTTTTTTTTGTGTTTCTTACCATTTGATTATTACCGTTTTCTCAAATGTTTTTATTTGAATGCAAAAAATATATGTGCAATTATAAATGTAATTATTTTGTATATAACTTAATTACTTCAAAATAAAATTTGAGATAGGCACATATCTAATAATGTTTAAAGAATTATCCAAATAATTCTTTACATAGTAATTTTTTTATTAAATATATATATATATATATATATATATATATATATATTGTCGATAGTGTAATGAACAGTATGTTGTTATATATCATTTTTGTTGTATAAACAAACATACATTACCTGCTGATAATTTGAAAATATAAGTATATTATTAGAAGTTAGAAGATTTTAAAATTGTGTACATTAACAGCGATGTAATATTAAATTGGAGATTTATTCAAATTAAAAATACTAACTTAACGTAAATGCCTCTCGTTACAAATTGTATTGATAATTAAACTATAAAATAACTATTTAGAACATAATGATACTGAACAATCCTATACGATGAATGTACATACAGTGCAGGTGAAATACTAGTGTGGTTTCGGTGTTTCAATTGTTGTGTTGTTTGTATCCATTCGTACCCAATCATCTCGTTGGCAACAGTGGTAGATTTGGTACTTGTAGTTTTGTAATTACTGATATAGGTCAAGCCTTTAATGACCCCGAAGCTTTTGCCCTAAATAAAGTTTATGTTAAACACTGAAGTTAATACATTATTGGATTTTATTTACTGAAAAAAGGATATTTATTTAATGTTTTTGATATATATAACCCTATTTATATTTAAAAACTCTTACTTGCAATTTATGTCCCATTGCGTTATAAATTATGTTTTTAAAATAATCATTTTATAGTATTTAAAACAACGGTTTACATATTAATTTCGGCTATTTTTGTAATTGGTCTGTACATCATTAATAGCACCCTAAATTTTCATGTAATCTATAAGAACAGATATATATATATATATATATATATATATATATATATATATATATACTTTTCAATGTAAGATCAATATAAATTTGATTTTACAACAAAATTGTCGGCCCAAGAACCAATACAATTTACTAATACAACATACAAAAACAGAAAAGTTGTTTAAATTAAATAATGCTATTATTTGAGAGTTAATTATTAATTATTGCGTACGACGAAAATGTTGGTTGCAACTATTTATAAATCTGAATCAATACCCTCAATAATTAATTTCACTTCATTCCTGTTTTACGTATGTACTTCATTAAGTATTTAATTTACTTAATAATAATTTACACCTATTATTACACTTATTATTAAACTTGTCCTTTTCTTTTAAAATTGAGAATTAAAAATAATATAATTAAAACTTTGTATTTAGTAGGGTAATATTAAGAATACAAATAGAATATAATTGCTGTAACACTTAATAAAAAAATTAATGCGTAGTTAGTAAACTTCAACAATAAATAAGCAATATTCTGTTCACTTTTTTAAAACCCACGCCAAGTTCCATAATATTAGTTTAATACTCTAATTTTTGAAACTTAAAGTTACTCAGTGTTATGTAATTTATGGTAATCTTCAACAACTTTAATCCTAATTGTTTTACCGTTCTTCGCGTTCAATGATCTCAAAAAAGTAAAAAATTTTTTTTTTCTATCACTCCTTCGCCATGGTTGTCATAGTTGGAGTCGTTGTCTGTACGTAAGCATGAAAGCGGTCATAAAAAAATAAGATAGTGTAAAAGACTATTGTGTGATCACATAGAACTTTCTTGAAATTCAGAAAATTCTAAATTTGTTTGTTCATATCTTACATGTTATTCAACCTAAATTATATAAACATTTCCCGATTTCAATTCTGCATGTTATTGTAAACAATGTAGTTTCGAACCCTGTGCTCCCAATAACATGTGATATTCGTATCTTTACAAGATACTGGAGAACTGAGTCAACGATAACAGCGAAGCTAGTTCAGACTCTGTACAGTTTTGTGGCCCGTCATAGCCGAGACACTGACACGGGCAAAGCGACTGGAATTTTTCTAAAATATACAAATCTACGAAACACAATAAAACCTTGCGCCAACAATAAGAAAGTAATGATATACACAATTACGTCGTTTATAAAACATGTGTAACAACTATTTTAATGAAATTTGTCCTACTAAATAAGACCAGTTGACATACCAATAAAATTACCAATGCCAGGCCCAAGAGATCAACATTGATACGGTTCCGTAAGTATTATGATGGCTACCATCAACTTTTTTGCTGTATTATTTTGAAGTTTTTCCACAAGATTACATCTTAATATTTGTACATGCAATGGTTTTTTATTCAATTTACTTTTTAACTTTTTTAAATTTATAAATTCGTGTTCGAGTTCAATTCATTTTTTTAAAGATGAGTTTTTGCAATCATTATTTGTATGTAGGGTATTAATACACACTTTTTCGTAGATAAGTTTTGTTCAATTGACTTGTTTTGTTGACATTTTTTACACAATACACTTTCACGATTTCCTTACTCCCTGGAATTTTTAATTGTATATATGTTTACATACTTACCATCAGATTTAACGAAAATTAAAAAAATTGATATTTTATATATCTACGAGTATGTGTGGGTGAGAGAGAAAGATGGAGGTAGGGATTGAAAAGAAAAGGGATACAACAGCACCAACAGTAAACATAAATGTTAGACAGTATAAAACTTTATTTTGACGGTGTAGGCTTTGTACTTTTCATGACTTTAGTATTGACTCCGTTCCAAGTCATTGGCTACAACAGGCCCCACACCTTCATTCCCTCGCCTTGTTCAATGAAACAATACTGGTCAATCATTCGTGAATTGCATACAAATGATCTTTAAATTGCCATTGTTTGATGTAGTAGTGCTACCCCAAATGTAACTAATTCATTGACTAATTTTCTCTTTGAAATTAGACAAAGAAGAGGTAATTACAAAATGTAGAATAATAATTCTTTCAAGTAAATTCCTTAAGGTAGATTCCACTGTTTTAGATATTGTTCTAAAAAAGTGTTGGTTATAAAATTGGGAAAGAGTTTATCAATATGAATTTCGCATATATCTCTAGGTATGATATATACTGTATGATAATATATCTATTTATTATATATATATAGCTTTGTTTGTTAGAAGATAATGTTCTAATTTTCTAGTGAAAGAATACTTTGTGCCTGAATTTATTTATTCTGCTACTTATTTAAAAAATAAAATGTTTACCAGTTGTGTTCCTGAATTTTATTTCCATTAATAATAATTAAATTGACATTACATCAATTTCATTGAAATAATTTGTTTAATATAAAATAACAATTACAAGTAAATTAAATAACTACAAATAAACGGTGAATTAATGTTATAGAATTATTTTCACGCATAATAAAACATACATAATAAACACTAGCCAAAATTCCAATTATGACTGAAAAACCATCTTGGACCACCATGATATATCTTAGGCGGCCTAAGATTTATACTAAATCTGTTAGAAAACATTTAAACTAACCTAGATTTTAATAAAAAATAAATAACTAACCACAACTTTTTTGCCGATTTTAAAATGTCTAAATGTTGTGTTTTATATTTCAGGCAATTACCATACAATTTTGAGTTATTAAAAAAAAATTATAAATAAATAAATAAAACAATGTTTTTAACGTTTAGTAGCGTAGCCAAATTATGTCTAAATATCAAATACCATTGGCTGACGGCAGGTATTTAGCAGGTTGGCTAATCTTCTTTCCAAAACTTACTTTTTCAACCCGTTGCGGATATTTCCAAAAACTTAACATTTATTTTTTTACGCATTACATAGTCATAGCATTTGTGTCTTCAAATGTTTTCAGTAACTGTTATAGTGTACATCAATAACAAATCTGGAATTAGTTTGTTGCAAAACGTTTTTTGTCAATCCTGGAGATCAGTTAAAAATGAAATAAGATTTTCTTATTGTAAAATCAAACAAAAGATAATTATATTTTGCGACAATTTTGTAAAATATGTTTCGTAGACTATTTAAAATTACCACATATATGTTCATGGGTTAGATAATGACATCAAACGAATAGTCATTGCTTTTCCTGTGATTATTTTCTTAGTCTCATTTAATAATAAAATTAACAATATACTGTAAGCCCAATAAATTGGTTTACAATTCAAAAATAGAATAAATTGACAATAATTTATTAAACTAAGGCCATTTTCCGAACAACTCATGTGATATTTATGCACTAAGGTTATATTAGTGTGAGACATCTTGAGTATTGTAAATGAATAATTATAAATACAATATTAGGATCTGATATTTACAAAAAATTATTTTCTTTAAAACATATTTTGGTGAAGTCTTAAGAATATTGCTTTTAATTAAAAGGCTCAAACTTTAAAGTTATTATAGTAAAATGTTATAACAGCAATTAATCAAAACGTTATTTTTCATCATTCGTACTATTAGCGTGACTAAAATAAAATACCGCTAAAAAATAGGTCTACATGCAATATACATTTAAAGAAATATTGATCTATAGGAACTAAAGATTTTATTAATTTTAAATAAACAACTTTTATTAAAAACTTGCTCTTCAAATTTATGTATTGACATAAAATTTGAAGCGACAGTGGTGCAACATTAAATGCCTCATAAAAAGTTTTGCATTATGGTATTAGAATTATTAAATAAATCAATATTCTGTCATTGTAATAATACTTGAAGTATTTTGTTTTTAGTTTGGACATATTGGACTAAGCAGTATATATGATGTGGCTGTAATAACACCTAGAAATGTCGTCAAGAATAACATGACCTTAAAATTGAATATTCTAACTATGATGTAATGAAGACAGACTCATGTTTGTATTTGAAATTATAAAGTCAAATTTTAAAGTCTTATTATTCCCTATCTGCAAATTACATTTTGTTTATGACACTACAGTCATTTGGTCTCCTTAAATTTTAAAACGTTTTAATCACACCTAAAAAATTAATAATTTAATTCATTAAGATTAGTACAAGATTTGCGTGTTCTACTGTCGTCCCGTTTTATCCTAACTAGATGTAAGGTTCTATGACATAAATATCATATTTAAATTCGATATTTAGCGTATGCCATAATCAACTTTCAAAGTATTTCGAATAACGGGGTAATCATTTAATCAGTAATAGATCTCATTTTGCATTTCCCTGTATTTTTATCAATGACTTATTTAATATAAAAATATATGTATGGACCAATATAATTGGTTTTCTTCAACAACGCATAGAAATTTTGAACATTAACTACAAAAAAGGTGAAAATTTCAAGGAGGTATTTCGTAAAACTAGCAGTGTTTTCAGTCGCAATCAAGGTTCTTCTCGTACATCTACTAATAGATAAATCTGAGAGAACCTGCCATGTTACTGATGTGAAGATACAAGTTCGTTAATGTAGTGCCAGGTCAGCTGATAATAATAATGTTGTGGATAAATTGTTGCTGAAATTTCAGGTTTGTCAAATTCCAAGACTTTGACAGACATTTTACTAATCTTTAATTTTAACCTATATCGCATTTTGAATAAGAATCTGGGTATAAATGCTTACAAAGTGCATCTAACATAAAAATTCTAACCACGAGACAATGCTCAACGTTGTTCATTTCTTCATATTGTATTAGAAATGCAGATAGGTAACAGAATTTTGTTATTGATCATTATCTTTAGTGACAAGGCACATTAAAGACTGAATGAATTTGTGAATTAGCAGAACTACCTATGTGGGACTTCAAAAACTCTGAAATATTTGTAAAATCAATGTGGAGCGTTTGTGCACGACGCTAAGAAACTTGCTGTGATCTACACTTGATGAAATGATCTTGTATTTGTTTATTATGGGGCTATGAGACACAAGAAAAGTAAAACGATTGTATTATTTGCACGAGATATTTTTTAGACGGATTATGTCGAGAAACTGAGACATTACTTGGCCGCCAAGGTCGTGCGAACTAACACCACTTGACTATATTTACTTTGAGACTTTCTGAAGGAGCAAAATAATACGCCAATAATCCACAAACAGTTCTAGTGTTTAGAGAGAAACTTTAAAAAGTGCATAATTTTGAAATGTCATGATTCAGAGTTATTTCTTAAATGTAACAATTATAACAGAAATCGAGACGGGTCTTTACTAGATATTTTTTTTCCAAATTTTATTATTTATTATCTTTCTTAGATTTAGGTAAGAAAAAAATTAAACAAATATATAAATATTGATTTTTTTTATTTACCGTAGCACCTCTAAGATATAGTCCTAATTTGTTTAACCGATTCATGTCTGAATTAATTAAATTAAACCGTTTTAAATTTTCAAATTAATTGAATCTATTATATCAACTGAATAAATAGAAAAGTTCTGTAAAATACATTTATAAGTACGTATTGTTGTGTTTTTAATAACATATTAATACAATTGCGTCTATTGAATTTATTAATGATTACTTTTGTTAAAATTCATCTTCAACGTTAACTCCATAAAGACGGAAGTTCGTGAAGGATTATCTTTTGTTAAGGTATCGTAAAGGAAATCATGTTTCAAAGGGTCAAGGAGTTGATAGGTCTCCTAAGGATTTTCTTAGGCACTTTATCCTTGGTGGTCCCTTACTATATATTTCTAAATATAGGTTGCGTTATTGTCTCTTTATGTTGTATTTAATGATAGTATCATTAAAAAACTAATTATAAGCCATAATTGTTTAGATGGATAGTCATATTAGCTCTCATAGACGTTTTAGGCGATATAAACTTAACACCAACATTTTGAAATCATTCTCTATTACGATCTGAATATAGTAACGATCAAATATGTAAGTGGTGGATATGTGTTGCAACTTGTTACCATATTGATGCTTTTTTTTTAAATATCATAAACAATCTACTATACAACTTGCAATTGATTATTTAACTTCAAGAAGTTTTGATCACAAATACCTGAATTAAAGTATCCCATACTACTTCATGTAGGTTGTGAAAACTATTATTGGACGGAGCAAAGATTAAACCGTCTTATCCGCAGCTTCGAGCCAATTTTTGACATCATACTCCTTAAAACTACCAGTTGGATTTTGATTCAGTTTAACATAAATGTCTCTTTCGTGAAAAGTGTACAGATAGTGTTTGGTATAATCATTTTTGTTAAAACTATTTTAAACCTTTGAAACTGAGATCCCCTGAACAAGATGCTTATTTCTGATTTGATGTTTTAGTTAGGTTTAAGTTTGGGTATGTTTTATTTATAACAATAAAAGACTTCTTACAAAAGAAGTAGACTTAAGTTTGGCCATAGATCTGCTAACGACTCAGTGAAATACCACCCAAAAATAATAAACTTAGAAAAGCTTGAATTGTGTCTGTTCTAATCCTATGGAGCAAGGGTCGCAGAACACATATTTAGAGTTTGCTGTGTTTCTAGACGGATACTCTTTGAAGCACTTGGATCCTGATCGTCATTTATTTCGTAAGAAACCTAGAGAGAATATGGGAAGAAATATATTCAGGTTTTGTATATTCAACATAAGATCTATTTTAGATCGCAGTGGATAAATGTGCAATGTAAAAAATATAAAGTAAATTTATTTTTAAATATAAGGAGTTAACAGTTTTTCATTGTTTTAATTTTGCCCAATAATATATTTAAATCATAAGTTATGTACGTCGTCCTTAAAAAACCGTAAGATTCGCTCTATATGTTGGATACCTCCAGGTATTCTATTTTAACAGCTAAATATTTATAGAATGTACATTAAAAATAATATGTCTAAAAATATACATTATCTGACCTTGAAATTGTTTATGCATTAAACAAAATAGCTAAAACAGTTACACTTAATCAGCTTAGTATTGAATACGGGCTATCTTGCTGGGGCCTAGGTTACAAAACTAACTCAACTTTAACAAAATTTAAATCATCCTAATAACTCAAAACATTAGAGAACCTACATGCTAACTACTCATTGCTTTAAAAATATTACTTATCGTATACATTTATAAAGTATTACCAATTTTTTTACGTTAGGAGTAGTAATTGGATGATAAATTGCGATACATAGAGATGCAAGTTAAGAAATCCGGATGATTTTGACTTTCGAAATCTGCATCAACGTTTTATACGAAAATTTATTCGTTTGTAACACTAAGAGTACGTCATATAGTTCCTTACTTTATAAAACATTTTGAAAGTTATCTGTAGAGAGATGCTAGAGTGGTTGTTAACAAAAGAAGATGTGGCTGAATTGCTAAATATGCTCGTGTAATAATAGTATAACTAAATGTACGGTATTAACACGTAGTTTGTGACTAAATTTGAAAGTGAATGTTTGAAGTAATTTTTTAGAGTTGTTCTAGATGTCGTGTTAAAATATGGAAGTATGGTTATTTAAATTTAGGTATATGAATATAATTATTGTATTATAGTTTACCAGGTGTATTTGATTTTTTAACCACAACACAGAGTTTTTACTTTTCTTTCAACAAAAAAATTCATACTTAGGATTTATGGCGTATTTTTCAATTTTATGTTATCTTAATATTATTTTTAATGAAATCGTAAAAAATAATTTTAGTTTTTTAAAAATAATTTCATTGAAATTCCTTACACAGATGTTGAATTACTACAACCGTATCGAAGAACTGCTTCTAGGCATACTATAACATTTAGTGGTTGATAACTTTGAGTAGATTTTTTTTGATACTGTAACCAATCTATTTGGTTTTATCTTTATCGCTACTTTTTTTTAAATGTTTTATGATAATAATTTGATTGATGAGCAATTTAGATTTAGAGAAACTTAAAATAATATGTGTTGATATTTTACTAATTACCCCTAAATTGTGAGTTATCAATACAAAAAAAGTAAAAATTGAAGTTTTGACAGTATATGTTTATCCAAACATTTAGGCTATATTGTAAGTTCAAAGACAGATTAGAGAAGCTAGAAATGCACTTAAAATTCTCCAAAGTAATTCATAAGTCATAAAATATGAATTGTTATATCATAATATAATTAATTTCTAGTTTTTATTACTATTTGTTAAAGTAAAAATGGAAGGGATTTTTATAAAATCATAATATTTTGATTATGATGTATAAGTTTTGACAAAATCGATGACGCCAAGTTTCATTGTGTATCCTGATCAAGAATTGTTGAAACTTTTGTCGTCAGCGAAGAGTTATGTCTTTAACAGGAATACGAAATATAGTTTTGAAAACTATACAAGACGTGACAACAATGCCTTTATTTCCTTTAAGTTTTATTTTTAGTAGTTCAGAATTTAGTTAAATGAAATTCTATAACACACTCTGTATTTTGTCTAGAGGAACTCGCCTTCCTTATATTAAAAACCATTATAGCTGGGTTTGTTTGCGTTTTATTGAATATGTATATAAATATGAAAATGATAAAAATATGTAAATTATCTTGTTGGTAACAAATCCATTTTGAGTTTTCTCTACTTTAAAAATAGTATGACAATCTACCACGGAACTGAGCTGTAGTTTAACCTATTAGACAGTTTTTCTAATTCGTTATATTATGTGTGGGTGTATTGAGTTTATATAAAAAATTATCTTTATTTCATGTAAGCCTTACAGGCTTAGTCTATCGGTAATCGATTGAAGAATAATTACAAAAGCTGACTAGCTATTTTATATATGACAAGATCAGTAATAATTTATGGTGGTATAAATACAGTTTCGGTAAAAAAAAGATACATTTTTACTACATTTTACAAAATTTAAGTTAAAAACAATAATAACTACTATGTATTTTACTTATTACATTTGTTTTAATTAATTCAACTCTTAATATTTAAATATTAACTACAATTAACATGCGAACAAAAATAAAATGTAATTTTAATTATTGGCAGTAAATGTGAAGCGAGTTCTGATAACATAACGAAATGACGTTAATATATTATATTATTATCCTTCAACCACCTACAAATACTAAAGTTGTCCGTGTTAATGTTATGTAATTTATTCATGGACCTTGTTGGAGACTTTCTGGCCCTGATTACGTGTCAGGAACTAAGAGCACAAGCTTTGAATGTGTAAGTAACGTACTTAATAGCTTCTCATAAATCATTCGTTACACCACAGACATTATATTTCTTCGAAGCATGGATTTTCTTTAAACTTTAAATAACATTGTTTCAAATATTTTTTATTAATTTCTAATAATAAAAATTCGTAATTGATCCAAAGTAAATAAATTAAACTTTCTTTAAACAAAAATAAAGATAAGAAAATTAACCATAAATTTAATTACATTAATTAACAAAATATAAAATATAGTAATGTAAATGTAAAGATAGACTTAATTTAGTGTTAATCATGATTTTACATATGACGTCAATTGTTTAAAACTTGTGGTCCAGTAGTTTATAATAATCCATTATTTAATAGTAGTTTAATATTACGAAAAACAACGACATTTGTAATATATGTTTGAGGTTTATTGTAATTTTGTTCCACTTATGAAAGTTATCAATCGAAGGTTTACATACATAATGACTTCAACATAATATTTACTACCCTTGAGAATAACAATGCCTAGGTTCATTGTTATTTTATTCCAGTTTATAAAGTCAGCATTCCAAGGTTTACATACGTAATGACTTCAACATGATATTTACCACCATTGAGAATAACAATGTCTAGGTTCATTGTTATTTTATTCCAGTTAAGAAAGTCAGCAGTTGAAGTTTTGCATACGTAATGACTTCAACATGATATTTAACACCTTTGAGAATAACAATGCCTAATTTCATTGTTATTTTATTCCAGTTAATAAAGTCAGAATTCGAAGGTTTACATACGTAATAACTTCAACATGATATTTACCACCATTGAGAATAACAATGCCTAGGTTCATTTTTATTTTATTCCAGTTTATAAAGTCAGCATTCGAAGGTTTACATACGTAATGACTTCAACATGATGTTTACCATCATTGAGAATAACAATAACAAGGGTCATTGTCATTTTGTTCATTCGAAGGTTACATACGTATTGACTTTAATATGATATATACCACCATTGAGAATAACAATGCCTAGATTCATTGTTATTTTATTTCAGTTTATAAAGTCAGCATTCGAAGGTTTACATACGTAATGACTTCAACATGATGTTTACCATCATTGAGAATAACAATAACAAGGGTCATTGTCATTTTGTTCATTCGAAGGTTACATACGTATTGACTTTAATATGATATATATACCACCATTGAGAATAACAATGCCTAGATTCATTGTTATTTTATTTCAGTTTATAAAGTCAGCATTCGAAGGTTTACATACGTAATGACTTCAACATGATGTTTACCATCATTGAGAATAACAATAACAAGGGTCATTGTCATTTTGTTCATTCGAAGGTTACATACGTATTGACTTTAATATGATATATATACCACCATTGAGAATAACAATGCCTAGATTCATTGTTATTTTATTTCAGTTTATAAAGTCAGCATTCGAAGGTTTACATACGTAATGACTTCAACATGATGTTTACCATCATTGAGAATAACAATAACAAGGGTCATTGTCATTTTGTTCATTCGAAGGTTACATACGTATTGACTTTAATATGATATATACCACCATTGAGAATAACAATGCCTAGATTCATTGTTATTTTATTTCAGTTTATAAAGTCAGCATTCGAAGGTTTACATACGTAATGACTTCAACATGATATTTACTATCATTGAGAATAACAATGACTATGTTCATTGTCATTTTGTTCCAGTTAAGAAAGTGAAGCAAGCTTAGATATATTTTTGTATAAATATAAAATGTCACTAAAATTTAATAAAGAGGTCCCTTCTATACACACATATTTCCTGTAAGAAAAACATATTTAAGTAGTCTAAAAATTCGCTTTTTGTCGTCTTAAAGTAGTATAGACACACTTTTGGGAGAATAACAACAATATTACATTTCGCTTTCTTAAAGGTGTGTGATAAAGTTATTATAAGCATTGGCTATTTATTTTTAATCATGTTAAAATATGTTTATTAAAATTACCATAGCAAGTAATTATTTATAATAAATTTTTGGGACTCCTTAGCCAAAACTACCTGTTACAGATAAGATAACCAACCTCAAAACACATATCGTTTACGATGAATAAGAAAATGAATAAATGTTACTTTAGATTACACTACAACTATACATTAGATTTATGTACACGAAAACCTTAAATCAAAATAATATTCCTCATTCAAATAACTCGTACTTGTAATTATTAACTAATAATACTGCTAAATATCACAGCCAATATACAGATAAGAGATATTAAAAACTGCACAATAGGTTTTTTCCAAGTTAATTGATTTTTAACACATAAACCTTAGCGGTCTCTTAGTGCCAAAACCGACCTCCGATCCCATGAAAAGACAACTGAAGATATCAATTATAGCATTTTAAGAACGTCTTTTGAATTGTACAGACAGATATTTCTAACTCGAACTTGTTTACAAAACCAACATCCTATAACATCTAACAATTGCGACCACTACAGCGTTTATATTATATATAACGTTATAATAGTCTAATTAGTTTTTTCCCAGAAATTTGTTAATTTTTTTTTAAATAGAAACAACGTCTTATTATGATTTTTTCGATAGTATATACACATAAGGTGACAAACTATTTTTAATCGTGCTTTACCATACCAGAATAAAATTAAACTACATAGTAAATCAATATGAATGACGCAATCCCCAGACCACAGATAAAATACTAACACAAATAACGTTAGCAAGTTTAATAATATTACATCAATCCTATAAAATTTATGTTTTGAATAAATAATTTGAGAAATTCGAGTAGAAGTACAGTCGTAAATTGAATTTGTTCAATTTGTAGTCAAAGTAGTCATCCAATACACTTTTAAGCTACACACATAAATCGTTTTTGTGTGATTAAGTTTCTGTAAAGTCAAGGCTTAAATAAGTATGAGAGATCTGATGCGGAAAATGGATTTCAAAGCCAGTTTCATTTCAAAGAGTGTACGATCTTTGAGAGTATACTTTGAAATACGGTTTCGTTATTTACACAATAGAAAATGTGTGTAATTAGGTTACATTTACTATTAACAGTATAATTCATACACAAGTTACTTAGAGGAAGTATACAGACATTGGAAACGACATATTTGTGGTTAGTGTCTAACTTAGTAAATTATCATATTACATTACAACATCCTTACTTGAACTAAGATAATAATGTAATTCTTTATTTATGCATTTTATTATCTTCTACAATACATATAACTTATAAAAAGACACCCTATTGTTGCCTTACTTAAATAATAGACCTATTTATGCATTAATTGAATAAGAGATACTTGAAGTTGGGCGTTCATTTCTGAATGTACTCTCAAGGGAGGTGGTGTGCGAAACGTTATACTCGCCGACGTTAAGATCTTCTAAATGAGAATTAGAGTCTTCTTTATTTGTTTACTTGTTTATTAGTCTAACGATAATGTAATAAAGTGTACAACAGACCCATAAACAAAAAAAAAACAACAAATTTAATATAATTAGTTAGTGCAATGTGCTGAAATAGAAGTCTAACCTATGAATGTAATGATATAAATGAGTAAGTACAGTAAATTGAAACAAATTAAACAAGTAGGAAGAAATGAATATTGTTTGTTTTTAAAACAACTGGAAATGATAAACAATTTCGAAAAATAACAATGTTATCGAAATAACATAAAGTTAGATTAAGCATATTTAAAAATAAATACTGAGCTTGACTTGTTAGATAATATTAGGTAGAATAAAACTCGAACACATAATCTTACAAAAAACTGTGTTTACTTAATCAAACGCGTTTCAACGACAAATTCGCCTTCTTCAGTGATACATTAGCTACAAGAACTAACTATAAATGTTATAAATTAACTGTTTAAATGTTTGTGATTCCATATATACAACATATTTTTAAATAATCAAGTTCCATCTTCAAAACTAAATTGAGGTTTTAAATAAAAAATATCAAAATAAAAATATATATATATATATATATATATATATAATTTTTGAAGGCACTGATTGCTTCAAACGAATTAAATTAGCAAATGTATTATTTTTTTTAAATTGGAGCTTTTATATATAATGAAATATGTTTTTAATATTAAAACCACATGCATATATTTTCTCCGTATATTTTTCGACAATTGTATTTTATTAGGATATTAGTTCTAGATGTAAAGTTTTAAAATTGTATATATTTGTTGAAACTTTATATTCAATCTGCCAAAGAGATTGTTTATAATTCCCATTTCATAATCTGCACTTTTTTCATTAAAAGATATAATATAGACCGGGTTAAGGGCTTTCAACCTGAATTTAGAAGATTTTATTAATTCGTTATTATCTTCACTCCTTTAAAACTAAGTCATGTAGTTATCCTTAACATCATGTAGTGTCACTATAAATACTCTTAACATTGAGATTTTTTGGCGTGAATTATTGGAGATTGACTTTTAATATCGATCTGGACCTGTTAATTCTGAGTATAGACGTAAGCAATAAGTGGTTTAAATGTAAGGTATATAGCTTACTATTAGTTACGGTGTAGATGATTATATACATTTTTATGTATTTTCTTACGTAATACGGTTTGATGTTTTAATTACGTTTTCATAGAGTATATTTTTATAATTGGTAAATTTTATTATGTTTTTGAATATGTCTAGTTAATAATCAATTGATATTCTAAGAGCTAATTACCTCTTTACACTATTAACAGTATTGTTATCTTAATTGAATAAATAAGATAAAAGAAATCAATGGTATATTTGTACCATCTAAAACCTCTCGTTAAATTATATATTACGCAGTTGGAAAACTACTGTTTCTCCATTCGTTGTTAGGTTTTATCTGAATTTCACATTTTTCGTCATAACATCAACATCAACTCTTCAAGATATACAACTATTAAAATCTTCTTGGGAGATGTATCTTGTAGTTTGTAACGCCATGACCAGTAATAATTTGATATTTTTTCTTTTTAAAATCAATTCTGACATGAAACTACAAGTTTTTATTTCGTATTTATCTTTGTTTTTTTGAAATACAGTATGTGATTTTATGTATCTAAAGCCCCTATAGTTCATCTAAGGACGACGAATAACGTGTAAGTTTGAGAAATCTAATAAAGTGTCAAGAAGGCGGTAATTTTCAAATTACTTGTATAAAGAAATAATCCCCCATTCTTGTTTTAACAAGCAATATCACAGTATTATGTAAACTAGGATATTACTTTTATGATGACAAAATCTATACTATACAGTTTAATGCATACATTAAGGAGCACATATATTTACCTCAGAATGATCTTACGAATGTTATCATTACAGAGAAGATATAAAGAACAAAACGAGTTGTATTACGACTTGTAAGACTTTTAGACTTTATAGATATTTTATGTCAGTATTCTACGTAAAGTCAAATGTATGTACATATAGTTTTATTGTTTGTTTGTCTCACTATGTTCATTTTCCTGTCAATATTTAAATACCCCTTACTCTGAGTAGGGTTTTTAGGTAATGAAAGTTCGATGACATGTTTCAAAAATATGATTGTTTTGTTTCTATACGTGTTTTTTTGTTACAACATCTTTTACACCTTATATGACCTCTTAAAGTTCTCTTTCCTTATGACTTCATTAAACCTGTTTCATATAGAGGTAAATGGGAAACAACTGACATTCATAATTAAACACTGTTTAAACTATCTTTCTGCATTAAGGTTTATTTATTAGCATATTATATACAGAATACGTGTTATAGTGTGACCTAAATGTATTTCTCGTTGTGATGAAATTTAGGTTTTAACATCTTTGTTTGACACTTTGAAACACTAAGATATTATGACTATGGTGGCATTACTAGCTCTCTAACAAACATTAGTTTAAAAACATAAAAGAAACGCAACTATTTTACTCTATTTAGTAAGAAATTAACGGTTCTATGCATGGTGTACATTTTTTATGCCTTTTTTGGACGGAATAAAATAATTTAAGTTTAGTTTTAGCCTTAAAAAAAGAAGGATTAAACTCTTCACTGATGAATGAGAGGAACAATTTGTACAATTACTTTATAATGACGAAATTGGTGAGCTAGTCAGTAAAAGGTATCAAAATTGTACAATTGATTGGTGAGTTTAAATTAATGGCAAATAACTAATAGTTTCGGTCTCATGTAAAAATAACTGGGAGCACCTGATACATAGTTAAATGAGAGAAGATGTGAAATTTTCTTTACCTTACGGTAGAAAAATCTTTATTGAAAAGACAATGAAGTTGTTTACATTAAGATAATCGTGTTAAAATGATTGGTATTCATGTAAGAATATAGAGAAGACGCGGACAAACACGAAGACAGATAATGAGTCAATATACATCAGAAAACTATGTAATATATAAAAGAAGAAGGGAGGAGCGATTATACGTAATCCATCTTTATAAAAGCAAATATTATAGTAAATATAACTGCTTTCCTGCCACTTAATAAAGAAGGTTGTAGTTTTCATTTCTATTCGATATAGCGATTGAAACAGCCGGAAAGCCTATGGTATGATTTTTACTATCACTCGTGGATTTGGTACAGGGAACCAAGTTTATGTATGGAATAAACTTTGTAATATTTTGTAAAATTTTTAATATATGTGAGTAGATCTTTGATGGTTTAAAACCCATTTGTTACGGCTGGTATATTGTTTTAATTAGACGGTATACTTAATGCATTTTTAGCTCTGTATAGAATGCAATGGATATCTGTAATAGTGACCAACCTTGTTTCAAACTACATAGATATATATCACTATATATATAAACGGCTTTGTCCTGACTGACTGATTGAATGAATGACTGACAGAGAATCAACGTAGAGCAAAAACCATGAAAGATATTGATACCAAAATTTAAAGGCATATTTGCATGAGGTCATAGACGCTCAATAAGAAAGGATTTTGCGAAATTTTAATTTTAAAGGGTATTAAATACAAAAAGAAAAACAAATTTTATTAAGCAGGTAGGCTGATTATAAAGTTTATTCTCTTCGAATAGGTCAAGTTGTTTCTCAATTCTAAACCAATTGTATAATATACTATGTTGTGTGTACTTTAGGAACAGATCTAAACATGCACGCATGCAGGTATTCTTTTGTATACCTGCATGCGTTCATGTTTAGATGCGTAGTTACATGAGATCCGAAATGGACAGAGTTCAAAGGTGTATTATTTCCTGTTCAGAAATCTCAAGATCGGCATGACATTATAGCCAGGGTATTCCACCTTAAACTGAAAGCTATGAAAGATCTATTATTAAAAGGCAGCGTTTTCGGTGAGGTTCAGTGCTTCATGTACATAGTTGAGTGGCAAAAACGTGGATTACCTCACGCACTGGTTAAAAGATCGCCTGGTACCAAGTTTAACTGATAAAGTGGTCTCTGCAGAAATACCTGATATCAATAAAGTTCCTCTTTTGCCCGAAATTGTTAAGACTAATATGATTCACGGTCCATGTGGTACTTTGTACATGAATTCTCCTTGCATGAAAGATGGGCGATGCAGCAAAAAGTATCCGCGACCCTTTTTGAAAGAAACACAAACTGGAGAAGATGGTTAGCCAAAATATAGAAAATTATCTCAAGAGGAAGGTGGATTTACTGTGAAAATAAAAGATATGGATATAGATAACAGTTTGGTTGTACCTTACAACCCCGCTTTATCTCGCACTTTCAATGCCCATAATAACGTTGAAGTTTGTAATTATGTAAAATCTATTAAATACATCTGTAAATATATTAATAAAGGAACAGATCAAGCAGTCTTTGAATTACAAAATAAAAGTAATGAAATAAATGAAGTTAGTCAATATGAAAGTGGCCGTTATATCAGCAGCTCTGAAGCAGTTTGGCGAATACTTGGTTTCCCAATTCATGAGCGATATCCTACCGTTGTTCACCTTGCTGTACATTTAGAAAATGGTCAAAGAGTCTATTTCACTTCAGATAATTTAGCTCAAGACTTAATAATCCAACTCAAACTACACTTTTAGCCTTTTTTGAGTTGTGCCAAAAAGACGAATTTGCCAAGACCCTGCTTTATTCAGACGTTCCATCTTATTACGCTTGGGAAAATAATAAAGTGTTTGAAAAGAGAAAAAGGGGCGTAAACGTTGAAAATTGGCTAATAATTTAGTGATTTTAGCACCTAAAGGGAAGACAACAAATTTAGTTTACAAAGAGGTTTTAAATACTAAATAAGTACATTTTTAGTTCAATTTTTTTATTTGAATTGTGAAATAATAAATTTTTTCTTTAGTATTTTATAATATGAATTCTTAAATAGTATAATATAATTTACTTATAACTAGAATAATTACGAATTTTTGTTGTTGTTTACTTTGCCTTTTGATATTTTTCAACTTTAGTAACTTTAAGTTATTGATGAGTAAACATGATAAAAATAACAGATTTAGAAAATAAATTCTGTTTCTGAAATTACTCTATCATTCAATTCACAAATTCTGTATTCTTAAATATTACACACTACATTAAAATTAGCCGGATTAAAGTAATATTAAACTTTTTTATCAAAACATGCGATTTAATAAACGTATAGATTACAACTTGAATGATTCGCGGGCAAAGCCGCCACGGGAGATGCTAGTCTGTATATATTACGTAGGAAACTATTGAGAGAAATTCCGATTGCCATTAATTTCAATTAAGATTTACATAAATTATTTGCGACTAATCTTCAGTAAGACTATATATCACGTGTATTATTTAGAAAGTAATTACAAATATTCCATTTCTTTTGAGCACAAAAATACACTATTTGAGTTAACGAACAACCGGGTTCTAGGTCCAGCCAAGCAAAAGAGTTATATTTGGATTAACTGTGGATATGTTACCTATGTTTGTACATAAATATTGAGCGTGTTTTTTAAAATGATGTTCTTAGTTGAATAAAAACTTGAACACTAAAGCTCACATATAATACGTTTATTTATTCAATGACATTTAAAGGACAAAAGCATGTCCTTAAGTGATGTATAATAAATAAAACTATAACTCACGTAGTTTTGTTTACTTCGCAATGTCAAAGGGAGATATCCGATCTTCAAAATAGTGTGAGATTCTTACTCACTAAAATGCACCTTCCTTACTGTTGGCACCCCTATCGCGTAAGAGAAGGAAACGGGAGAGGTTTGCCATGTACCAAGATGAGAACCTCTTTTCATGGACAATACCTCTTTGTTATGAAACAAAAGTAAAAAGAAAAAAAAGGATAAATGGGTATGTTGTAAGCCCAAATATATGGTATTTATGGGCTCAAATGGGTGACCGAAGTCGGCCTTGTGATTGAGGACAGCGGCTGTTTGTGTTTATCAAAAGTTGTGTAGTATCTGCGTAACGTTTTGTCGTATTACTATTAGTGTAAATCTTAGGTGTACATGGGCTCTGTTGTAGAGATTAACTCCAAATCGTTTGATGTGTTGTTTGATGCATTGCACATTTAGGCTTTTATGTAAGGACCTAACTCTGGTCACCTTGGTGATTTAGTAACTATTATCAAAACTTTTTTGGAATGTCTGTAGTCTGCTCATGTGTGTTCCCAGACGGGTGCAGCGTATGTGACGACGTTTGTTAGTACAGACAAATATATTGTAGTGGCCGTTCTCAATGTAAGAGAACTTGTTCTATGTAGCAATCGATACAGTTGTGACAGTGTTATGTTTGCTCCTTTAAGCGTGTGGTATATGTTGGGCGGACCAAGTCAATTTCTATGGCCCTCAGGTACTTGACCTGACCCTTCCAGTGTATGTCTTCGTTGAAAATGCGCAAGTGCGTACTAATGGTGTGAGTTTGTCTTTAAATAGTAGAGCTCCCGGTACTTGAACACATTTATTTACCTTTACTATCTAGGTTTTGAGGCTCTATAATAATGAGTGAATTTTGTACCCTACTGTAATCATATGTGGTTTCCGCGTGGATATCGGGGTGTTGTCATCATATATAGCATAATATACAATGGTGGTATCAAGTGATGGAATGTCGTTGATGTAGATATTGAGAAATACGAGCCCGAAAAGCAATCATCGGGGAACGCCACATCTTCTCCTCTCTGTAGTTGTTGTTTGGTCTATATCGACCCTGAAGATGCGATCTACTAAGTAAGGACCCATAGAGATGTTAGAGGTGGTATATTGTTATATATGGACCCAATGCCAGTCTGGTAAGTTATATTGTTCACGTTTGTCTCTGAGACCACTGTGGCACACCTTATTGAAAGCCATTTCGATGTCCTCGAAAACAGACCCGGTCGAGCAAATTTCAATGAAATACCTGGTAGCGTATTCAACAACCTCAGCAGTTGAAATGTTGTTGAGTGTTTGGTTTTGAAACCGAATTGCTCCAGCCTCAAGATATCAATTGCGTGTATGTACTGTGCCAATTAACATATTTATACAGAACTAAAGGGGCGGGGTCTAAAACTACTTTATAGCATTAAGGCGTTAACAAGGGTCTTGCGTCATTCTGAATAGCCTCGATATAACATGTAACTAATACAATACGGCTGAACTATTCTTATATCTTATAAATACAATTTGTATTTTACACTAATATAGAACTTTATATAGTTCCTAATTCATTATTTACACCTATATAACCGTATTTGTTAATATACAAATTTTCCCAAGTACATATCATGAGTTTTTATGTGTCGAGAAAGGTATGTCTGTAAATTAAATGTGAATTTAACGTTGGTTAATGGATGGGCTACTGATCCTACATCAACGAAATGATCAAAGAAAAGGGATGTTTCCATGGCCAAAACTTTCCTTTTATGTCAGGTTAAATAAAACTGAAGTCCTCAATTATAGAATGAAAAAATATTTAGTCACCGGATGTTTTAAAAGTGGAAAACAATTATTCGCTGAATTATTAATAATTAAAATATATTATGTATTCTTCATAATATATACAAATAAATAAATATAGCTCTGATAGATTTATTAAATTGAACACACATTATACTCTTGTGTTGCATTGATTTTTTATAGAGTAAAATCTAAGATATTGTTTGTTAACATGACGTGACAAAATAATCACTAGAATATTAAAGGATACCATCTGATTTATAAGAGCCACCTTTAGTTAAATAAACTATGTTACCAAAACTGTTATAGAAAACATAACGGCTTCGTCCCCTACCAAAGAGGAATGTTTACAAAAAGATGAGTTGTAACTGAAAGGCCAAACGTTAGTTATAGAAACTGTAATTTTTGACAAAAAGAATGTGTTATTTTTAGTATGTGATCAAATAATTAGCTGATATATTACATAAGAACACTAAATATGAATACTGAGACTTCAATTTAAGGTAATACATAAGCTAGTTAAACTGCAAGTCTTCTATTATCAATTTTTATTAATGCTACGTATGGTTAGAATTAAAAGACATATTTTATGTAATTCTTCTTTAATTGACTGAGCACCATTTAAACTGACACACTATTTGCTTGTTTCGTTTATGTCTGAACACAGACTATCACTGTAATAATACCATTTCTTATAGATAGCTACATAGATATAACTTCACTAAATGAAATAAAAGACAACCTACAACAATAAACGTTTTATTTGTTTATTGGTTAAGTCGTCATCTGTAGCTGTCAAATGTAAGCGAACCTTCTTGCTGCTTAGAAAGAGACCATCCTAAGAAGGTTAGTGTATTATGTAACACATGACAAATGGAAGTTTCGTTGCCTTTAATTACTTGAATTTAGTCTACAGGAGTTATTAAATTTTTAGCGAATAGATGTAACTTATCTGTTTGGCACACAAGTTACTAAAATGATGTTTTAATAACAAACATGAGATTTAATGTTTATGTAATACAAATATCTAAAAAGATTTAAAGAAATGAAAATATTAATTTTTATGATATTTATATCTAAGACTAATTATTAGTTTTTATCAGTATTTTTAATCATTGGAACAATAAACAGATTAATTAGAATCGTTGCCAAGTTTCATTTTAGTATCTTATAAGCCTAGAAGTTCATTTTCTATAAGATAATTCTCCTTATTAAGAAAACTAGTTAATCTACTTTATTTGGTTATAATTTATATGGTTACTCTAATAACTCATACCGTATGTCTATAATTAGAAGAAATGTATACTGAAATTCAATAGTGCAAATTGTATGTTAACATTAGGTCTGTAATATAAATGCACCTTCTTGTTTTTTTACATATCACGATACATTGTACGGTGTACATAAACAGCTCATAAACATTGTAAAACTGTGAAACATTATCAAATTATGGATGTTGTCTTACAGTCGACAGAATGTCTTTTGTTATTCTTTGCAAAAACATTAATTTATTTATGGAACTCACGATGAAATGAGTTCAAGTAAATTTACAAATAAATTTATTTAACAATTACGAATTTTATGCACAAACCCTGGTTTGATTTGAATCTAATTATTGTAATATTAACATACCTCAATACATACAAATCAAATTAATTCATTGTCTCTAATATAATGTGTCATTGATAGATATTAAATAAATTTAAATATAATTATATTTTCATCAATATTAGAAATGTTTTTCATTTAATAATAATTTGACATTGAAAACTTATCCCCCTGTACACCGGAAATTTATAAAAGGAATTAGAAAATACTTTATGAAAACACTTTACAATTTTATAACCTACTCCCTATTCACATGCATTTAACTGTTTACGAATTTGAGCTAGTAAGACACTTTAATTTTTAGAGAAAATCAATAGTTTTTCATTTTCCAATCCAATTCATATTTCGCATATCCATGTCGACACTAATCAACGATACAGTTAGAGAATATGCAAGACTAATATTTTTCTCATATATAGGTACTTTGCCTTTCGATTAGGTGACCAGATTAAAAGTATGTATATAAGAATATTTTCTATTGATATTAGTGTACACTCAACTGCTTAAAACACCGAATTTTCTTTTGTAAATTGCCCTAAGCCATCTCTTTATTAATCTAGGACAGAGCTTAATCAGTGCCCCTACATCAGGTGACGTAATATACACAACACTGCCTAACCTCCGTTAATTGTAATTAACCGTTATCACACATGCAGGGATGATTTGTCTAATAGCTACTATATTATTATTA
Source organism: Aphrophora alni (assembly GCA_963513935.1). NCBI lineage: Eukaryota > Metazoa > Arthropoda > Insecta > Hemiptera > Aphrophoridae > Aphrophora > Aphrophora alni. Next base: position 77,186,972 of record OY740766.1, read on the forward strand.
ATTAGAAATCAATATTATGGGAATAATACGTCGCAGGTAATGAGGTAATCGAATATTATCTATAGCTTGAGCACTAACTTATATACTACAGTTTCTATTTATTGTTGTGTTGCGATTTACATTTACAGACTACATACTAGAGAGATAATTGCTTTAAACCATTATTAACCGTAAATGGAATTTCATGCACATTTAATTCCCTGATAAACTTGTTTACAGGTAATTCAAATGTGTAAAATATACCAAAGAGAAGGGATAGTATAGAGAATTTCAACAAAAATATAAATAAGGTATAAAGATTAAGTAAAACAATGTTATATTTGAATTCCTAAAATGTAACTTCTGAAACCCTTAAAATCCGAATTGTAAACTTCCATTGTAGGAGAGAAGAAAAACAAATGTCATTAAACCATAAAATGTACTATTGTTTCCCTTATTTTTTCAATATTAGTTTTATTACATATATTATTTATTAAATTCATTTGTAATTATCTGTTTTGTATCATACTTATATTTTTAAAATTGTTAACTAATTATGTGGTAAGAGATAAATTAACATCAGTTAATGTCATAAATATGTAATTAACATTGAATTATTTTTAGTAAATCCGTCTCATAAAAGAAAAATATGAACAAAAACCAGCTGTAAATCCATTGTGACTAGTTAGTTGTTACTAGTCGAAAGACATTTGTTTTAATGGTTATGGGTAAAATGTCCGCTGTAAGATCGAATTATTCTAACAACAAGACGTTAAACGCTTACATATTATTTGATCTAATATGTTAATGTACTTACATGGTATGTATGTATGTATGTTTATATGTGTAAGTACATATGTTTCATAAAATACGTTTCGTAAGATGTAAATCTCTCAAAAAAATGTTTTTTTTTAAATTATTGGATAATTTAAGTTTTTTTTTTTATATTTCTCTTTTTTTGCTCTCAAGATTAACATATGATATTTTTACACTTTTAAAGATTTTTGAGAAAATTATAACTGCCACTTAAGTTCCTGCTGACAAGAAATCGCTTTAAATCCCCTCTCCACCACCCGACATTATTTATTAAAAAATATATTGCTCTGGACGTAACATAAACTCTAACAAGTAAGTGGTACTAACATAAACTCTAACTAACATAAACGGCAATCTAGTAAGTGGCACACATACATTGTCAGGTAAAGAAGAAATTTCAGCTTTCCACCAAAAACATCGAATTAGTAATTCAACACAAAAACAATATTCCACGTTTTGTTATACTGACAGTCAAACTTGAATAAAGTTATGTTATAAATTTAAGAAATGTTAGTATTTTATTTAAATAAGGAATTATCTTAAACAAAGAAGAATAAAAACTTAATCAGACAATCTGTGTTGCAATTTTGTAAATAAATTTTACTAATAGTTAAATTAATTTTTAAATAATTAATAACTTAATGAAAGTATAGTTAAATAGTTAATACTTAATTACATACCTGCGTTACTTACAAGTATTTATAAAACGTAACCTTTTATTATTACTATAATAATTATTATCAAAAATGTGTATTCCTTTTAAAAATTCAAAAATTAGGCCTACAATGATACTTGTATTGTTTGCTTTTAGGACTGAAAATCATAACAATAAATAAAATAAACATTTAATAACAAACACAATAATTAATATTTGTAAATTTTGTTTTAATTTAAAAGTACAAAGTGCATTTCTATGTATATGTTTAATATAGATATGGAAAATAAAATTTATTTTTTTATCTACTTCATCTACTTGTAAGTCCTTCAATAATAAAACTACAATATTGAACATCATAATAATTAGTGATATCCTCAAAAATGTAGTAAAACTAAACAAACTCGAATAGTTTTAAAGTTTTCAGTAAAATTTAAAATCCTACATAGTTATGTAGTAAAACAATACTACTCTTCAATATATGGAATTGTGCTTATTTGCCAACTGAGATCCATATCTACTCTCTAGGTAGGAAGAGTTGAATATTGTTGTTGAAATTATAAGTCTTAAAGTCTCACTCATACTTCATATGATCTCAAGATATTTAACGTGTTAATACTCGATAAAATAACAATTTAAACGTTTATACAGCCGTGTGTACGTATTGGAACCATATAAAATAAATAGTCAATATTTATTACTAATGATTTAAAAATTATACTTATAATTATATAAAAATTTAAATTATTATACTTATAATGTACACACAATATTTGTACGATTTCCTGTTAGAATTATAAATGTTTACATAATTTGTATATTTTTTAAGATGGGTTAATTTGCAACAGGTTATTTTATAAATTGGGTACATTCAGAATATAATCACATAGAGATTAAATAATTTATAGATTTAATAAAAAAATAAATATTTCAATCAAATTATAAGGGGCAATAGAAGTTAAAGTTGTTTTCACTGGCCATGCATGGACCATCGATGTATAATACATGCAATTATACATCGATGGCATGGACTCTGCCTACATATATTGGATTGCGTCCAAGAATTGAGAGAAGCGAGAAGAGCAAGTGTACCCTAAAACTTCTACGTATTATGGAAGGGGAAATTGTATACCCTCTTATACATCTCATTTTGGCACAAAAGCCCTGAGCAGGTCAACGTTTTGAAACAATTGTCAAAGGAATGTAACTTTTATTTTCTCACATTAACGTAATACAGAGGAAGATGATGTATCAAATAAAACGTAAGGTAAGTGATTCGTAGAACTAAAAAAATAAAATAAATAATAAAATGTCTGGGAATATTATGTCATATTACAGACATTTTTCTGTTTGTCAAGGATAACTCAAAAATTGCAAGTAGTCAAGCTACCATAAGGTAAAAGATAAATTTTAAATATGTGTTTTATATACAGGGTGTCCCGTAAGTATTGACCAAAACTTCACGAGGTTATACTATAGGTAAAAACAAACAATTTTCACCATATAATGTATAGTCCTATCTTGCTTAGTTTTCTGTCTGTCTGTCTGTATGTGTTTTTTAGAAAAAAATTTCTATCTTAAAAATGGTTTGAGATATCAAGTTGAAACTTTTTACATTTAATGACCTTATTAGTGTGCATCTTAGATAAAAGTTTGAAAATAATATCATTTACAGAAACAAAATGGCGGTCATTTAAAATGTTCAAATCCTAATAACTTAAAAACGAGTGATGTTACAAAAAAAAGACAAGATACATAAAAAATAGCCCCTTTTAATACAAGCATTTTGGTACCTGGTTTATTGATCTAAGATAAGTAGTAACAGAAATAAGTAAGATTTTCCAAGTAAAGGTATGTGTTTTATTCATAATTGCAATGTATTTTCAAAATCAAATCACACAAAACATTAAAACATCTTACTTATTTCTGTTACTACTTATCTTAGATCAATTAACCAGGTACCAAAATGCTTGTATTAAAAGGGGCTATTTTTTATGTATCTTGTCTTTTTTTTGTAACATCACTCGTTTTAAAGTTATTAGGATTTGAACATTTTAAATGACCGCCATTTTGTTTCTGTAAATGATATTATTTTCAAACTTTTATCTAAGATGCACACTAATAAGTTCATTAAATGTAAAAAGTTTCAACTTGATATCTCAAACCATTTTTAAGATAGAAATTTTTTTCTAAAAAACACATACAGACAGACAGACAGAAAACTAAGCAAGATAGGACTATACATTATATGGTGAAAATTGTTTGTTTTTACCTATAGTATAACCTCGTGAAGTTTTGGTCAATACTTACGGGACACCCTGTATATGTGTGTAGCCCCAAAGAATCCGAACAAACTTACAGACCGGAAACTTTCCAAACTGACGGTTCTAGATTTATTGTTCAACAATATAAAAAAACTAATTTCATATATCTCTAATTGGTATAAGAAATATGTAGGCCTATAATATGTGAGAAAAAAAACTGTCCATAGTAATTTGGAATTTGACAAAAAGAAGATCGCTTATTCTGATTTTTAATGTATCAAAATCATTTTTCGCGTGGTTCGTTATAATATTAGTATGATAATAATATTTGTGGTTTACGTTATCATTCTTCACTTTCATCGAATTTGGTTGAAAAGTTTACACCTATGATCACCTTTGTTACTTTTAAGGTTATCTTTTATGGTTCATTTTATATATTTTACGAATTAACCTATCAAGTACGTGCAATAGTGACAGTACATTTTTCTTTGTAATTAGTTTTTTGTAAAATAGAAGGTTAGTATAATTTGTCAAGCCACATTCTTTTTATTTTTAATATAGAATTGAAGCAGTTTAAGAATTTAAACTCTATTTACATTAGTTTTTCTGCCTGTTACTTGAAAAAAAATAGCAATTTTATTTCAGTTGCAACAATAAATAATAATATTCTTAATAAAATAATCAATATAGACTTTTTACACATCATCGTATTGTCTCTTATTACTTCTCATCCAATACCAACATAATTTGTTAAGTTATGTGCCTTACATTTGCGTGGGAAATTTCTGCATTGTAGAAACGTGTCACAGGATTTCTAACCATTACCATGAAGACATTTCAGTGTCTTTGAACATCATTATACAACGATCGCGGTCTATGGAATATGTTTGGAGATATTTCAAATTGGAATATAGTGAATTTAAAATCATAAGAATTAATATGTATTAAATATAAATATACTATTTATAGAACGCATTTTGTTTTGCCGTTTGTATTGTGGAAGAAAAGGGGAACTTCAGTAAACTTATGGAGATCTAATAATTCTTACAATGTATATTGAAATAAGTGAGACGAGAACTCTAGGTCTGGGGTTTCAGTAGCGAAATTCAATTTGACATTTCAAGCCACTTTATGCAATCAAGGCAACGTTAACTGTATGATAACTCAATTAGTGACTTCAACTATACTGCGGAAATCAGTTTAAGTCTAACGTATCAAAGTGGGAAATGTGTTCACTTCAAGTTTGCTCTTTGGTTAACGTAAATCTCACCTGACTATTTAAACTACCGACATCAGGAGAATGGATAATACACTTCTGCTCTCTAACGTTATTGATACCTGATGTAACGGTATATACATGCAAATAAGTTGTGAATTGTAACAATATATTCGGATCTGAACAACATTAAAAACACTTAACCGCGATGTTTACTATGAAATGTAAAAATAATAATAACAATAATTATGGTATTTCTATTTTAATCTATATCTTTATTGAATAACAAAATGAGCATATAAATAGTGTAAACCTTGCTGAAAATTGATACTACATTGAGAAGTAATAACGGGACATCACAGACTTGAGAACTTTAAAATAAGATGCGAAATGTGTTGTAGGTTCAGCTGGAAATTAAAAATGTAAAAATAAAAATAATGTTTAATAAGTTAAGTATATAGATGTGCCCTTACAATTTGATTTTTTAACCCTTATATTATTGGTGGATACATTGGGAATTTTTATTGACTAGTTACTACAACACACAAATTAACATAGATCAAAATGGATAAAATACCATAAAGTGAGATCAAATTTTTAAACCTACTTAGATGGAAAGAAATTTTCGTTTGTTATGTAATAATGTTTAAAAACTTGTTGTTGATTAATTGAACATATCTTCCTACCTTCTCTAATTTACCCTTAATTTAGAATCGCCATCGAATAGACAACGACCTGCGCTCTACGATTGGCCATGAAAGTGGTTTTCTTTACCATAAATTATTCATTTGCGTTATTTGAAGGTAATTCAGATTCTAAATTTATAGTGGTTAAATAGATAGACTTAGATTGTAAAGTGTACATAGCCTAGTTGAAGTTGATATGGTGGAGTGGTTTTGCATTATTTGAATACCAAACTATTAAATTTTAAACAGCATTCGAGTGTTAGCCTCGGGCATGTAATGAAAACAGGAACCTTCATAACTCAAATGAAACTATAAAACCATATCCCAGTAACGCCTACAGGCTATGTAGCGCGAGATATGGCTGTGTTTAACGTCGAACAGGTAAACACCAAATATTTTACAAGTCAGCTTCGCATACTCACTCCAGCACCATATATCCTTGGAGAATTCTTGAACCCAGGCGTGGAAGGAATTTTGTACCGATCAATTACGTATACTTGATCAAATTTAGTGCTAGTTTAAGGTATTCCATAAATTGCTGTGGTCTAACTTAGGTATATATTTATGGTAGTCTATATATATTATCTGTTGTTTTCAAATATTTAACCAATGATAATATGACTTCATTTTGAAAGATAGATAGTATTATTAAAAAAAATATGGTTACTAGAAGAAGTGTTACTAAAAGGAATCTAAACTTAAGAATTATTTTTATTGAATACTTCTAATTTTTAAAAGTTACTGATACAACTGCAAAAGAATTTTAATCGTAACAAAAATCTTACTTCTCTCTCAAATGATTATCTACATATTTGTGAGGAAATATATCTACATATTTGTATTCATTCGTTACCTGAAATCATTATTTCTTGACGCCTTTTGACCCTTTTTAATCTTCAAAGATATACTTCTAAACAGATCAATTAAAAAAATTCTCCTTCAACTCCATGTTTTGCGTGTGTTCCTATACTTCAATTATCATTAGTTTACATACTTAGTTATACGTACTCCATGTTTCGATATCATGATCACCTGACTTGAAGGAGAACCTTTCCGACTTGATCTACATAATTATTATAAAACTCTATGGTTTATTTCCTTTGAAAGTTTTTTTTTAACATGATATCAGATTGTTTATTGATTTGTTCTTAAAACAGAACACAGGTAAATAATAAATATATAATCTGAAAAAAAATTTTGTAAATCTGAAATAAATAAACCAGAACACTTCTAGAATAGGCAGGGCCCACACAAGTTACGGACATGAACATGAACTTTGTACATGGTTTAGAATTAAATAGGTAAACAAATGAACAAAATAGGGGAAAAGAACATGTACAAACGAATTTACAAATTTCTTCTGAGGATGGTGTCTATCCAAAAGAAGTCAAGGAACTCTGCTATGAATATATAAGGAAGGCGGATGCCACTATTACATGCCGTAATAGTAATTACTAATACCGTATCTGCATGCATCCATCAAAGATGTAAGGTAATAAACTTGGTTGCTTACAACTTGAAGAGGGATTAGTAAAAATATATTGTATGTAAAGTGTGTGGTGTGATTGTTATAAACAACACAAATTATCTCTGAATGGTATAATACTATTTTATGAATAACATAAACCGTATCTTATATGTTATTTAAATATCAATTTATATTTATTTTCTCAGATAATTTTGATAACTCTCAACTAGTACGAATAAACCACTGAATGAAGGCCGATTTTGTGAAAATCTGGACAAAAATCCTCCAGACACGAAATTTTTTAGAAAGTTATATTTTCGGGTTACTTCAATGGTAAAAAAATTGTACACTCCAGTTCACCGTTGAGCAAACCTGGGGGGGATGAGTTAAAAGATGGGCCAAAACGTGAATTTTTTAACAAAAGCGTTTTAAGTTGTATACAAATGTATTTACACACACACATGTAATATGTGCAAAGATGTGTAGAAATGTTTTCATATATATATATATATATATATATATATATATATATATATATATATATATATATATATATATATATATATATTATACTTGTCTAAATCCAAAAATGCAAATCTAAAGAATGGATTATACATTATATGCAGGTACGTGTAAATGTGTAAATACACGTTTTTGTAGTGGTAGTGTAAGTGTATGTGTGCATAAATATAGACATGTAATAATGTATATCCAAATACTTGGTATTACATATGCAAACACTTTATATCCATATTTAGCGCTTTTTACTATCCAAAAATTGGTAATATACGAACAATTGAAAAAAAAAGTCTCAAATTTGAGTCCTTATACCTCTGTCCAAGTGCGTCTGAAAAAAAAAATACAAAGGGCCATTTTGTTGGAAACTTTAATCAGATATAACTTTTGTATCAAACTTTGTTTGTTTTCTTGCTTAAATTTTGAGATATTTACAAAAAACCGTTTTAACCCACCATATAATCCCCCCCCAGGGAGGCCCAATTTAAACCAAACTTAGTATCTGGAGGACTTTAGTCCAGTAAAAAGTTGTACTCAGTGGTCTAGAAGAGGACAATTAATTGAGATATAACTATTTTCATTTGTGCTGAGAATTGAGTTTATAGTAAAACCTATATACGGTAAAATAACATAATTTAACTTGGAATTCTAAAATTATAGTTCCAATTTAATTGCAGAGTAATAACTATTTATTGTTAAATAATATGATATCACGTTAGTTATTAATTACAATAATATTTTAAAATATCAATGAATTTAGGTCATATGTCGACTTTGATTTTTTGTTGAAGATTAGGAAAACTGATTTTTCCTTCTATATTTGACAAACATCACTGTTTGTTTTCTGAGTATAATATTACATTTAACTGTATTACGAACATCAAGTGACAAAAATACATAACTTGATCTAAACTATATGTCACCTGAGCTATTGAGAGTAGAATGCAGCATTTTAGATTTCAACAACAATTTAAACAGACTATGTAATTACTTTTAATTTGTAACAGGATATATTTCGTTTTAATTATAAATATGTGTATAGATATTCTTATGGAAATACTTCTATTATTTCAAAGTGTTTGGCTACAATGTATCTCCGTTGAACGTCAAAGAAATCCCAATAAGTGTAGTCTACTAGAAGTAGAAGTAACAATAATTGCATATCAGGTTTATTGATTGAAATTAATCATTACACTTGTATAAATTATTTGATCTAACCTGAGTTATTCGGTCTTTTTTTGAAAATTAAGTAATATAATGAAACAAAACCTACAAAAAATTACCTATTCAAAATATTTTAAAGCACACCAAAAATGTGAATACCTTTATAATAATATAAGAATGTAATTACTGACAAAACCAAACGTAAATTTCCGCATACCCTAACCATACTATCAAACACCAAGTAAAGAAAATTTTAATTGCCAAAAAGAGTGCAACAGTTACAAACACAGTGAGCTAACAACGTAATTGTTCTCATCCTATTCCAATAATTTAGTAGCCCCTAACAACAGAAGAAAATTTTTTACAAATTAAAAAACATTATACAATTTTTTATTTTAATTAAAAATACAAACTAATTAACTATTTTTTAAAATCGATAATGAGTATTTTTATAGTAAATTATATTGAAACTAAATCTCATTCAGTAATAAATTATAAATCGTCAACTTGGTTTATTTATGACATGTTCGTATTTTTTTGTTACGAAATAAAACTTAGAACTGAACAAAAACTTACACTTTTTTACCAACCTGAATGGTTCATTTACATTTTCACGTAATGGCATTATATGTTAACATTAAAGGTTGCTATATGAATCATATGTGAATATCATACGTTAAAGGTTAACATATGTGAATCAAAATATATGATATATTTATTTTAATCTGTTTGTGATATATTTTCCAAATGAAAACCATTGACGGTGGCAGATAAAAATACCGTTTTAACTACTTAATGGATACCAACAATCTTGCATATAGCCTAGTGACTACGGTGGAAAATGTAATTTAATAACAGTTAGTCTCAAGTTGTGGAATAATAACGTTTACATAAAGAAAAAAGTGGTTTTTGCGATATTTAGATATTTGAGAAACTTTACAAAGGAACAGATAATAAGGAATACATGAGTAAACACACTAGAAAAATTGTGGTCTCTTATGAATTACAGTTGTGAATTTCATAAAATAAATACTGTTTTATGAATGGCACTATACACGTTATTCTGTGTGTTGTTTGACACTTATCAGAAATTTATAAATTGACAATTATTGGATTAGAAGTAGTATTAAAATTAATAATGTTAACATTCTTATCGTCAATAACATATGCTTTTGCTAGGTTCATAATGTTTTTAATGTTTTACAAATAATATAAGTGTTCACTAATAAACTTTAAAAACATTTTATTTAATTTTTAAGTTTTGGTAAATATTTCTTGAAATTGGAACATTAAATTGTACTTATGTCTTTCATAATTTTATTTGTATACGAAAAAAACCGTAAATATAAATGGTCTTAATATACTTTTTATGATTACCTTATATCAGTACGCAAAAATATATAGTAGATGATAAGGTTTTTGATTAAACTTTATTGTCAGTTTCCAGAACTCTTTACGCTGTTTGTTCCTAATTGTTTTATTTTTTAATTATAGTCAAATATAAAAGAAGGCGTTCGATAAATAACAGTCATTGCTAAGAGTTAGGAGATACCTTAGGTTGAGAACAAATTAAAATTTCAATTAAAGCTCTTTGATTAAGTCTACGTTATTACCTGCTAATATTTTATACATTAAAGCTGTTTATTAGAAACAATATAAATAATTCAGATTTTTGTTTTACCCTACATACAACCATTGTAACAAAATAACTATTTAATAAACATACATTTCTTTTACAAAAAATATAGATGAGGGGCGAGGATGGTCAAGATTTACGTTTTACTGAACATGTTATTTTTAAAATATATCAGGATTTTAAATTTTGTTAATGAGAATATTTTAAGTGATGTGCTTACAATTACTAGTAGGGAGGAAATAAACGTAGCGTTTTCGAATACAGGTTCCGGTAATTCAGAACTATTTTGTATATTATTGAATACCAAGACCTGAGTGTGCAGTGTATGGTTGTTTTCGGATCTTTTACACCAAACCTACATAATAAAAATTTTTCACAGTACTATATGTACCCTAAAAGTGGGTACGGTGATATAAAAGTTTACAGTACCAACTTAGAGAATAAAAGATTTAGTACGATCTGATATTTTTAGTTTCTTTATAAATCACAAGTTATTTAAAATGATTATATAAAACCTAAAATGTAAACGATATACGGCGTTACATTGACATTTACGGCGTTAAATGACAAATGCCTAAATGTGGGCGCTAAGCCGGCGTTATCCATTATGTAAGTAATATTTCATCCCAAATGATTCATTTTTATTATGAAAAAACGTAGAATAAACAAATCACAAGTTAATAATCGCTTCCATATATTATTTAACATTGGGTTGCACCAACTTTACATAAATTGCATTACATAACATTTAAGTCTATATATTACATCTTAGCAGAAAATGTCACTAGGGCAAGGCTTGTATAAGTTAAGGCTAAATTTAAGGTCTGAACTACATCTAGGATAATTCAAACGTTTTGATACATAAGTCAAGATGTAGTTCGTAAGTTATGTGTTGAATATGGTAAAGAACATACATCTTCAGATACAGATTTGGGTTAAATTTGTATCTTAAGTAATTTTGTCTCCTAGTTATGAACATCAAATATAATAACTCTAGCCTTACTTCAAAATTTGGGGATGTTTGTCATAATTAAAAAATAAATTAAAAAAACAGGAAAATTATATTTAGTTAAATCTGCTCCTACGACTATTTTGATAAATTTATGCTCAAATATATATCTAATGTTTCCAATACCTAACGTAATTTTCACCATTTCTTGCAAACATTTTGGTTTGGGAGTTATAGTTGTAATATACCAAATAAATGGTTTAAATTATTGAAAAAAAAAAAAATCTGATGTCTGTTCCATCTATCAAATTTGGGTAAAATACTAAGATACCAATACCAATACATGTGTAATAAATAACAACTAAATCATAATAATTGTGATTATGGGTTATTTTTAAATCACTAAAACAGTAAAATATTTAGGAAGAGGATAATTACGAATAATTGTTTACATAAGTGAAAAAAATAGTGGATCTGTTTAAACTTAAACCACATTGAGGTTCACTATGGTTGTTGCTCTCACGGTTTATTTCAAAGTTGTGACCAATTGAAGAATCTGCTTTATTGTGGTATGTCATTTTCAACAATTACATTAAATCATTTTTTTATATATAAGAACGTACTACTTCATATTTAATCAAAAATAGTAGCTACTAAATGTATTAGGATTGGCTGATGACAAATTGAGATTAGGTAACAAACTACAATTAATAGTATTGTTATTTGTCCATTTCAATAGTAAATACACATTTATAAATTAGTTCACAAATGATTTCATAAGCACATATAAGCGCATTAATTATGTATATTAATTAACACCTGATTATTTCGTAGTATACCCATAACTAATGATTTAAATAAAACGGTATGTTACTAATTGGCTTAAAAGATTTCGCTTTGTTTCAAGTTTAATTAATTATATTTTTACGCGCAAATAATTAAATAGTGAATGCTATTTTTAAAATCATAAAAAATAAGTAATATTGTGATAAATTATATAAATATTTCCAATTAGAGTCATTTCAGCTATCTTCCTTAATTTTTTTTTACTTTATTTGATAGTTACGGCCTGTTCTAAAGAAAGTTTCAATTTCGTTTCGATTCTAATACGTAAACAAATTTAACACAATGTTTATGTTTTTAATGTCTTATATTATAATAATAAATGCTAATTTTATTAAAACGACGTGAGCTAATATAAACTCATCTAGCACGCACGACATATCACCTTTAAAATCACATAGTTAAATTATACACTCCACTAATACACAAGACATATCAACTTCAAAATCACCTAGTGCTACTATATACTCATCTAGCACACAAGACATATCACCTTCAACATCACTTATTGCTAATTTATACTCCTCTAGTACACAAGGTATATCATCTTCAACATCTCCTAGTGCTACTATATACTCATCTAGCACACAAGATATAAATATCATCTTCAACATCACCTAGTGCTAATATATACTCATCTACCCACAAGACATATCTCCTGGAACAACAGCTATAGCTACTATATACTTAGCTACCACACAAGACGTATCATCTTCAACATCACTTAGTGTTAATATATACTCAGCTAGCACACAAGACATGTGACCTTTAAAATCACATAGTGCTGCTATATACTGATCAAGCACACAAGACATATCACCTTCTACATCACCTAGCGCTACTTTATACTCACTAGCACACAAGACATATCACCTTCAACATCACTTAATGCTAATTTATACTCCTCTAGCACACAAGATATATCATCTTCAACATCTCCTAGTGCTAATATATACTCATCTAGCACACAAGATATAAATGTCATCTTCAACATCACCTAGTGCTAATATATTCTCATCTAGCACTCAAGACATATCACCTTCTACATTACTTAGTGCTAATATATACTCATCTAGCATACAATACATATCACCTTCAGCATCACTTAGTGCTAATATATACTCATCTAGCACACAAGACATATCACATTCAAAATCACGTAGTGCTGCTATATACTCCTCTAGCACACAAGACATATCACATTCATCATCACCTATCGCTACTATATACTCCTCTAGTACATAAGACATATCACCATCAGCATCTCCTAGAGCTACTATATACTCATCTAGCACACAAGACATATCATCTTCAATATCACCTAGTGCTAATATATTCTCATCTACCCACAAAACACATCTCCTTGAAAAAACAGCTATAGCTACTATATACTCAGCTACCACACAAGACGTATCACCTTCAACATCACTTAGTGTTAATATATACTCAGCTAGCACACAAGACATATGACCTTTAAAATCACATAGTGCTGCTATATACTGATCAAGCACACAAGACATATCACCTTCTACATCACCTAGCGCTACTTTATACTCATCTAGCACACAAGACATATCACCTTCAACATCACTTATAGCTAATTTATACTCCTCTAGTACACAAGGTATATCATCTTCAACATCTCCTAGTGCTACTATATACTCATCTAGCACACAAGATATAAATATCATCTTCAACATCACCTAGTGCTAATATATACTCATCTACCCACAAGACATATCTCCTTGAACAACATATAGCGCTACTATATACTCATCTAGCACACAAGACATATCACCTTCAACATCACTTAGTGCTAATTTATACTCCTCTATATAATGCAAACTATAACAGTTAGGAAAACCCAATGTAAAATAAAACGGACTTAAATTAGTGAGTTCTTGTGATAGACGTATTTGTTTCTTGTTGATCAACACAAAGCCTTACATTCGAAAGAAATGTTTGCTACTTCTACCAATAAATAATCTTCTACTAAAAATGTATGTTTTAGTTTTTAATGGCAACCAATCATAAATAGTTCAAGTCAATTCTGTGACTTGTTTTTTCTGAACTTATTTAGAAAACTGTCATATTTTTTCTTCATAATATACGACCACTTTTTTACATAACAACCAAGTATATTAAAAATATTTATAAATTAAAGAAGAACTTTTGATTACACTTTAAAAAAAAGTAAATTTGTTTTGGAAGGTGATTGTATAAAATTAACTTAGAATTCACGCCATATCAAGTTAATGATACCCTTAAGTAATTTTATTGACACATTGTCAATCTTTAAAAAATAAAGAATTAAATTCCATAATATTATAAGAAATTTAAAAAAATAAAAATTGTAATAGCTCAGAAAATATTTCTTTCTAGATTCTTAACAGATTTAAAATACTAATACTGTGTTTGATTACATTAATAATGACTTCTATTCTTTCTTTTTATAATGAAAAGATAAGAGGTTTACAATACACAGATTTTGTTTAAAACGTGTTATATAGAATTGAATTTGTTTGGACATTGCACTATAGAGAGTCTATTATTGGAGAAAAAAGAGCCATTTACGATAATTTAAAAATCAGTTTTGTTTTTGTTGGTGGGTTTTTTGTAAGCAGAAACAACGTAGATACGTTTTTGATCAAATGGTTGTTTTAATTTTTATTAAAAGTTTTTTCTTTTGTGTCTTTTTTAGAATAATGTGATTGTGGAAAAAAAAAAGATAAATGAACTGCAGTTTTTTACTCACTGAATTAAATTCCTCTGAAGGGGTTCATAATGTGTTTATGATTAGATACTAATAATCTAGTGATGTATGAGAAATCAATAAATTTCTATTTACTTTTATATCTTGAATCTATCAGAAATTTACAATGGTTGATGAAACGCTACAATTTTAAACCATAAACAATGGTCTTTATCAATATGGATTTACAAGGAACTAAATATGTCAATTTGGTTATTATTTTGTATGTAACCTTTTACGAGATACAGATTGTATGCTTTTTTCACCCACATTACCAGTCTTTTTATAAGTTCGTAATTGAAAATGAATATAATCAGATTACTTCTTTGGAATTTTCGTTACTTCAAATTATTTAAAAAATGTATATATGTAAATAGAACCAGAAAACACAAACTTGTTAAATGTTAAAATTCTTTACAACATATAGCAAATAGTAAATCCACGTTTCTACAAAAATGTGAACCAATTTCTACTTTCTCATTTTTAGTAACTTTCTTTTATATATAGCGCACTCAATTTGTAATTAAAAAAAAACAAACCCTTTTTTAGTGATCAGTGTCAATTATAATGTTATTCAAATCCTACAGCATAACAAATCTTACTATTTCACGTCATTATTTTGAGACATTGAATACACACGATACAAAATGAGGGTAGACATATTTTGTACCTCTAAATTGAGTGGATTTTGTTAATTCGCAACAACTAGATTGCAATTAACTCTAAAAAACTAGGCCATGTAGTTACCCTTAATATCATGTAGTGGTACTATAAATACCCCTAATACCGATCTGTTCTGGAAAAAACTGCAGATTGACTTTTAACATAAATTGATCATAGATTGTCTATCGTATATACACGTCTATTGTAGATTTGTAGATTGATGTAAACACTAATATTATATATATGATTGTTATAGTAATAATAATAATAATAATAATAATAATAATAATAATAATAATAATAATAATAATATTAATAATATTGTATATTAGTAGTTCCGGTTTTGTGTAGTGTATACCAGTATACTTGTTTGTGGAATGTATTACAATTTTGTATTTAATTTCAAACTCTTGTTAAATTTTATTACAATTACTGATAGTAATATAGCCATGAACACATCTATGCCCTAATTTTCTTTTCTTTATAAATTCGTAAAAACAATTATACGTTGTTGCAGGAATAAACAGACATAGGCATAGGAAAATTGATCTATTCTTATTAAAGAATATATTATATTCTTATTCTGTTATAAGTAAAATTATAATAATTTAGTTTTTGCTATACAGAGGAAGTCTATACTATACGGCTTATTGCAGACATTAAGTAGAACATGTATATAATTCAGGATGATCCTAAAAATGACGTCATTATTCCAAACATATAAAGAATAAAATGAGCCGTGTTACGAGTTGCATTTATAGTTATCTTATACAGTTTTATACTTAGAGATGAATGTACTTTGTTTTGTTTCGTTCAAACCTTCTTCCTAATAATTAAATTTAAATACATTCTACTCCCATTATTTTTTTTAGTAAAGGTATTAGTAGATTAATATATATATATATATATATATATATATATATATATATATATATATACATTTATCAATAGTTTTTTAAATGGATCATCTTTTGAATTATAATGACATGTAAATGTCACCTTATCTTACGACCCCAATAAAACAAGTTTATGTAGAGTTAAATGGAAAATGACTGGCTTTCATAATCAAGCACTGTTTAAAGTACTTTTCTGCATTAGGGTTTATTCATTAGCATATTAAATGCAGAATAAACGTTATATTACGACCTTTATGTATTTCATTTTGTGATAAAAATAAAGCTTTAACTTCGTATTTTAAATTTGAATAAAATACTTGTTATATTAAAGTATCTTCATAAAATCACTAAAATAAACGATGTTAACCATATTCCTCGTAAAGGGGAAATTATTACGACTTACATTTTTAGTACTTTAAAAAGCAATACCTAGAACACAATTTTTGTCTCCATAGAAATGACAACTCACATAAATGATAAAAAAGGTTTAACGTATTATAATATAAGTAAGTTGTAGTAACTTCATACGATTAAAATAAGAAGTAGGTACTTTATAAGGAAGACAATATTTGTAGCCACTCCTTTCTCTTTGTATGAAATAGTAATGGAAGGACTATTAGCGTATATCTATACTTACAAGCAATGTCTAACACAAACGTTATTGCCACTTGTAATTGTATAGATTTTTCTCTCCACCAAATTTATTTTACAATCGTTAACTTCTTAGTTCAAATGTAAGTTTTTAAAAAGATTATGAACTTTTATTAAGTAAAAACTTCTGCTTAACTCGTATTCTAAGAGACGATTATTATGCAACCTGCGTACAAAGTTAATGATTTTGGCTTAAATTTTAGTCTGGTAATTCGTTCACTTCTGTTTAAATGTATTATTTTTTAAATTAAAAAAATTAAATTTGTAATGAGGTTATTGCAATAATCCTTTCAAAAGTCCTTACTGCCACATTATACGATACAGTAAATTCTACTTTTCTTGTATTGACACAGTAATTTAATTAATTTTTAACAAATACAACCAAATATAAACTATTTACTAATCTCATGCCAATAATTATCTGTTACATATTTGTCATCGTTAATATCAAGAACATAAACGTTTCGTAATTTTGATAAATATGTATACAATTTTATGTACAAAGTAATATAACATTTTCATTTTGATTAATTGGTGGTTCTGTAGGAATTCTACATATGTTCAGGTGGCAAAACCTGATACTTTTTATAACGTAGTTTATCGAATCTGTAATTAATTAATTTGCAAAGATATCAAGCTGAGTACGAAACAATCTGACTATTTATATAAATTTTATTTCTACAAAAACATAATAATTTTTAAAGTATTATTTTATACTATCAAACATATCTCACGTCTTTATCGAATCATATGTTATGGGCTTTTAATTTTAATTTTTATAACGAATTATTAAGGTAGAATATTTGTGGAGTCTGTTATGTGATAGACAAATGAAATTATGAAAAGTAAAATGTTACGTGATTGGTCAACGTTTCTAATCATCTATGAAGATATGATAAAAAATTCCAAGATATATGGCTGGAAATATGTGATAATTTCTGTTGACTATATTCATGACAACTTAAAATTGAATAAGTGATATGTTGAAAGCAATCCTAAAGCATACGGTTGTATCCATTTTAATGGAAAACCATCAACGATATCGTGTAATTTCTAGTGTTTCAACACATTCTCTCTCCTCACACCCAGAGGAAGAGGACACATTTCACGATAGGATGACGATTTGATGCCAGTTTCCGATTGAGGGATAGCAGGTTGTCTAAGGGCTAGCAGCATTAAGGGCTAGCAGGTTCATTTCTTTTCGTATATTTAACATCTATCAATTTATTTCAATGGAGTTACTAATTACGAGTTTATTTTCCTTGCTTACCTTCCAACCTCTCATAGTTCATAAGTCGAAAGGTGTTGCTCTTACACAATTCCCTTTGGAAACACTGAATCAGTTTGACAACAAATATAATTCAACTGGTGTTCACTCTTATTTTGCACGGTAGCACGAACCGCACATATCTAGAGCAGTCGTGTCGCAACTAATTGTGATATTTTTAAATGCTTGTTTTTTTTGTTTTTTTTTTTGTTTTTTTTTAACGTAAAAGCCGATTATTGAGTTACGCTAACCGTAATTATTGAGCTTAACATAAATGGCCATGTTTTATTTCAATTCTTAATAAAACTTACAAAGAATATATTATATCCTATACGTATTAAAAGATTTAAATGACTTACTTCAATCACTTTTAATGGGTATTCTACGCAATTGTCTTAAGTACATAATTCCTGTACTTAATCGTAACCCCACTCGGTTCAACATCATAAAATATGTAGTAATTAATAACGTAATATAAGGGTATCAAAGGTATCCTAAACTGAGAATTTACTTTATTTGTATAGAAATACAGATATTGATTGAATACATATACAGAATTAATATGTAGGAAAGTATAATAGAGGCAACATTTGACGTATACGTCAAATAAATTGTACAATAAATTCGTTGTGTGACAGTAAGAAACATGATCCATCATAACCATGCCACCTTTCATATTTCAGATATGTAATAAAAGCTGTGTAATTTCCAACACGTCGCAAGGCGATGTCTTCAATACATATTTATAATGAACAATATAATTTTTTGCAATTAAAATAAGTATTTATATCGTATATCACTATAAAATAATACCGACCGATAACCTAAATTTTTGTTAAAAAGTTATTAATTTTATTATTATTATTTTTTTTACAGTCTTATATTGATGCATATGTAGACATTTTTGTATATATTGGTGGCTTTAAATTTATATATATATATATATATATATATATATAAGTAGATGGACTTTTTCATTACTGTTTAATGTAGTTTTACTCGATTGTAGAAATATGTGAAAAATTGCAATATTTGTATGTCTGGCTGAAAGAAAATTAAACTAATGTTACCGTTTCCTTTAATCGTTTCTTTACTTTAACTATAATTAAACTTCAATAATATTAATATTAATAATCTCTGCTGCGCTTTGTATCTGATGTTGCTAAAAAAGATACTTTGTTATTAAGATTAAATGTTCGGTGAAATGAAATATAAACCATACCCAATTGTTTTCCATTTTTTGACTGCGCATGCTGTATGGAATGTTAATAAAATTACAGTGTACATTGTTGTTTCAATTATCAGTAAAACACGGCAATACACTCAAGTATGAGCTTTATTAGATTAGATTAAACGTGCAAAGAATATTTCACTATTACCGGGTATATTTAAAATACAATATAAAATAAGAAACATAATTACAGTATAACAAAACTAAAAATCAAATAAACTACAAATGAACGAACTATGATCTCCGTGAAAGTTATAATACCTTCTTTTTCTTCGGTGTTACTCACATCGATAATGATCAATTGTCACATTTCACCAAAATTGTATGGACGAAGGTTGT
Organism: Aphrophora alni; assembly: GCA_963513935.1. Classification (NCBI taxonomy): domain Eukaryota; kingdom Metazoa; phylum Arthropoda; class Insecta; order Hemiptera; family Aphrophoridae; genus Aphrophora; species Aphrophora alni. Next base: position 77,206,963 of record OY740766.1, read on the forward strand.
GTTGATTTTGTCATATTGTAGAACGTTTGTCTATGCTTAATTTAACTTATGTAACAGATGACATTTTAAAAGTAATTTGTAAACTAGATAAGGACTCTATAAAGTGTTCGGATTCTTATTGTCTTGTAAACTGTTATTATTGAATAAACGTCAATGTATATTCTAAAAAAATATTGAATTTTATTATAATTTTATTTATGTAAATGCGGAGTAATAAAACAAAAATGATGTAACCTTTGTGGAAATATAATTATACGTCCACATGTATTTTTCCCTCCATACAAACGAAGTTTTCAATGTAAAAGTAAACTCCAAATTGAATAACTATGCGGTATGTGACAATAAATAACAATATCAATGGAGTTATTGTAAAAACATTAAATCGAGTAATAGAACCTCGAATATCTTAAAATTTACAAAAGGGATTAATGGAATAACTTTTTGTGAGATTTTGTGTTCTAGTTTTTTTCTAACTAATATTATCTCACAAGTCAAGTTAAATATTTAATTATAAATACGGAGTAATAAAACAAAAATGACATAACCTTTGCGGAAATATAATTATAACGTCCACATGTTTTTCCTCCACATAAACGTGGTTTTGAAGGTGAAAGTAAACTTCAAATTGAATCACTACGAGAGTTTGTAACAATTAATAACAATAACAATGGAGTAAACATGTATAATCGAATATCCCAAAATTGACGTAAGAGATGGAAATGATTTTTTTTGTAAATTATTAACGTATAACTCTGTGATAAGTCATATCTAGAAAATATACTACTTAGAAGTAATCTGAAAAACACTGATAATAACTAGGCACTTAAAACTCATTACAGTCAATTAAAACATAATTCTAATAGTCCGGTTGTTTTACCAGTTTTGGATAGGAGAGAAGAAAATAATGGTTCTGTTTAATAAACAACATGAATATCGAGGTTCCTAAGGTTTGCCAACTCTAGCTAGGAGTGTGGAGGTTTTATTACAGCACCGGCCCGGAATACAAACTACTAAATATATTTCTATTTAAATATGAACAACGGTGCAGAGGGATTGACATGGACGAAGCGATTGACCTCTCGCTTTAGAAATGACCTATTTTTTTATTCAGTTATGTACCAACTGTAATGTGCGTTGGCCAATTAATTGTCGTCATAAATAACCACCGTTATCGAGATAACTTATACCTCAAAATTAGGTTTTAATCACATAGCCTAAAAGTAAAATCTTATTTCATGGGTCACCTTTTAAATCATATGTCAAAATGTTATATTTATAGGATACACTGGTTTCATTATATTTAAGTCTCTAAAATTGATTTAGTAGCAATCAAGGTTGTTTATGAACTTAACTATATTCGCAGTAGCTTAAAAGTCAATACATCTTTTGAACAACCATCAATTTGATTACATTCTACATTGTCCAACTTTTTTTGTTATTAAAATCGTTAGGAAATAAAAATACACTAAATGCATTTAAATTTATAAAATTTTCAAAAGTTATTATTAACCCTTATTTAAACAAATGGAAATGAAGGCATTAATTCTTCAATAACTAAATTAGTAGTTAGTATAGTAACAGATACCTCGATTCAGAAAATGGTATTAAAAACAATCAACACGTTGAGGTTATAATAATGAAATGTGATTTGTTTTTGATCTTTGCTTTAGCATAAGAATATTATTACATAATATGAATACAGCTGATCACTTAAATGAAACGGCAGGTTACTACCAGGCTCCTACTATACTGTTCTGTGTAATTAATTTAAGTGTGAATGCTATTCAAAAATAAATAAAACTAAGTAATTGAATTGGTACAGTCAAATATTTTTAATAGGATACATTTTCCACATCCATATTGAAATATCTTAATAATTTCGTCTTGAACTGTTATAGAGTTTGAATTTTCTTTCTTTTGCTTCAACTTCAGTTTTGTCTATTAGAGCTAATATCGTTAATAAATTATAATTCTGAGGTTACCTTTATCAATTATGTTTTATAATTTGTACAATTAGGTCTCATTCGTATTGTTGAAAAAATGATTGATTTTCTTTGAATCATTTAAATAAGGTAAAAAATTTGTTAATACATTAAGTTGTAGGACATCCGAGTTTAGAGTTATTCTGATAAAAGTTAGTTGTTTCTATTTAAGTCTATTTTTAGTCATGAACCTGAGATTACTTAATATTTGAGCAAAATCTAACGAACATTGCAACAACTAAATCCGCAAATAAAATATAGTAACATATAATGTTGAAAACTTACTAAAATAAAGAGAATCTGTGACGATTTTATGAAATCGGATGTCAATGGTAGAAGGGGTGTATATTGTAGAAAATTGCTATCAATAAACAAATGCTTAAAACACCATACCGATATAAACACAATTATATTGAAAACTAACTATTCATATTATTTATATTTATCCCTCAATATATTAACATAAGGATTATGATTTAAATACATTATAGATTTATTTAAAGACAAATCGATACATTGTGATACATGATGTTATCATAAAAATATATCTAGCAAATCTTATCGCAGCATCTGACATGAGATCTACACCCGGTGATAATTTACGTCGAGCGTGTGATGAATTTTGTTACACTATGGAACTTTCACCTCTTTTACTTGCTGCCGACAGATCTTTTTTGTTCAAGTCCTAGTTTTCGTTTAACGGAATAATAAACATAAGATTGTGTTAAAATTATATTTCTTCGACTAGACGCTTAACTACAACATAGAATAAAATGACTATATAGCATTCAACATATCTGAAAATATTGAGAATAAACTGTTTTATAGTCAAGTTACGAGTTCAGGCTCCTCCAAACAGATTACTGTCAGAATGCAAACAAAACTAACCATTTAAAGAAAATATTTTAAAAAACTGGCCCAACATACATATTAATTCATGATTGTCAAATTGAACCAAGTCAGAACAATTTTTTTGTTGAACTAAACTGATATTAGTAAATTATACAGAACTATATCCACTAAAAATTGCAATGTATGTATCACAAAGTTCAAACAGTGATTTATTGTTTGTATTGTTGAATGAGTGAAATAGTCATATGAATATACGTTAAAGCAAAGCAATGTGGTACAAATTGTTTTAACAATACATTTACAGCTCAGCTGATTATACGTGAATATTATTAGCATTTTGTTCAGGAAATAGTGGAGAATGATCGCATATTGGTTCTTTATTGATAAATAGGACGATTATAAGTGTTTATCGACGTCATAAAAATAGAAATTAAATCAAAACTTTTAAAATCACTAAAGTAAAAATATTAGTTTAAATGAACTCATGTTCTCTCTAAGTATCCTTTTGTAAATATTGAAAGATATCGAGTGTTTCTTAGTGATCGGAGAAAAACATTACTATTTTGTGGTCAAACAATTTTGTGACGCAAACTATGATGGTTTTTCAATATTTGAAAAATTCAAATTTATCCAACGAAATTTGTCTTATGTATGTGAACTTGTTGTACATCAAATTTATTCTTTTTTTTTTTTACTCGGTAGAATATCGACTCGTCTGAGAAAACAATACGAGTATGCCAATCAGGATCAGTTTCATGAAACATAATAATGCAGGAAAACCACTCAACTCTTATGTACTGATAATTTTCAGTATTTTATGGGTCAAGTGGCTTTTTTGAATTTCAATTTTGTTTTCTTTATAATTATCTACTCTGAAGTATTGTGCACACCAGTTCAAGGGTTCATTTATATAGCATTTAGGTTTACCTAAGAATAGAGTAAGAAACGCATACTAGTTCTACTCCCTCCTTATCTCCTTATAAGAGATCGAGTGTTCTTTTCCCTACGCTTCTCGTTTTCAAAAACGATCTTTCCCTATAATTATTGAGTGAGTAGTTGGTGAATCAACACCTGGGAAGGCAACCTTATAATGTCTAATTTATCCTGCAGGGTTATTAGAAACAATTGCCCTCAGACACAATTTACTTTTTGTTCAAGCAAAGGACTATACACTTGTACTCAGAATGATTTGATTATAAGTTTCTGTTTTAATGTAACTTTTGTTTATTTTGAATCGAAAGGCTGCTCAAAATTAAACGTGCAAGGGTATAAAGCATCAAACTACAGAGGCATAGAAGTTGATTTTTTGTTGACCCCATTTTGTTTCTAAACACAACAGTCTGTTAAAATTTACACACAAATATATTGGTAACGTTATACAATTTTTGTAAATTTTCAAAAGTATCGGTCGAGGAATAACCAATTATAATAAAATAAAATCGTTTACCTCTTCATGGCTCACACTGTATAATTTACCTACGTGTGCTTTAATGTGTAAAAAATATAGATCTCCTTACTCAAATGTATTATTAAAACAGTAATACTTGTATGACAGACTTAAAGTACATTAAACAATACCTATCATTCTGTTTAATCGTGTATTTACTTTAGTTACAAATAAACTTCAACAATATAATTCACCTGTGAACACTTACTGATTGATGTTGGTGTAACAGTTTGTACTTTGTTATTGAGATTAAATGTTGGTGAAATGGAATATAAACAATTATGCAATTGTTTCACATATGACTGGCCTTGTTCCCAGGTATTATTAATAAAATGGAATAGGAACGCATTGTTACAAGTCACAGGATAACATGACAATGGTCTCAAATGTAAGCTTCCACCTATACTCAATTTATAATTTAATTCAATTATATACAAACTAATTATATATCAATAATAATTAGTGATATAGTTTACGTCTAATGAAATTATTACATAAGTATGCACTTTAAATATGATTCAATATGCACTAAAAAAATAAGAATAAGAACTGTCATAAAATTAATAAACGTTTTAAAAACATTATTTATTTAATACATGTTGATTAAATAACCAATATCTGTCCGTTGTATTACAGATGAAGTATAGAAATCCTAATTGACAGAAATATAAATATAAATGTATGTAATAGGGATGAAAAATGAAAATATTTAACGTATTTATATTTAAGTTATTTCAATCAAATCCTATATTCTTACTTAATTCACCAAATAACCTGCACTTAATAATTTTCCTTGTTATTTCAAAAGATATGGAATTACACATGAAGTAAAAGATAGTCAAACTTTTTTTTTATCCGGACTTATATATAAAAGAAATTAAAATTAATGAAACAAAAACGTAAATATTAGTTTATATGCCTTATTTTTCGTTTTTAAAGGATTCAAGATTTAAATTGTGTGAAATTAGTAGTTCACCCTGGAACAACTTGGAAAAACACAGTTAATTTGTTATTGAAAAACAAATTGATTTTGTATGTTACATTTTCATGCTTCTACCACTGAGGTTTTTAGAATTAAGACCTAAAGACCAGATCTTATCAAATAAAACTTACTTTTATACAGGAGTTTCACGCATTTTTGACTGAATACTTAGAGAATTTGTAAAATATTAATGTAGGTGTTATAATCCTTAGATTAATACTTAACATGATTAAACAACATACATATCGTAATTTCTTGAAATTAGTTATGGTTTTTCTTTAACTGAAGTGGAAAACAAAGCTCAAGAGTTGCAAGGTGGGCCAAAGTTTGTATTTACAATTTAATCAGTTGCGTATTATATATTATTATATTAAATAATAAAATTATCAACATTTTGAATGTTCCCAATTCTAGAGGGAAAATTACCAGAGTTAAGCATTTTCTCAGTTAGTTTCTCCATTAGTTATATATGTCTCATACTTCTATTTTTTTTTAAAGTCGATAGAAGCTATAACAAAAATAGTTAAAATAAAATTGACCTATTATGAGTTAAATAATATTATTGTACGAAAGGAAGGGTTTTTCTAATATTTATTCAAAATTTTATCTATTTTAATTATTAAAGAAAGATTTGCATGCAATTTGTGTTTATTTATATACGTTATATTCACATTTGTTAATCTTGGTGGTGTGAATATATTTAGAAAGAATATTATTAGAAATATCGAGTGGCTACCGGTTATTCTCCATTAAAATAATTTTTAATTGATCTATAAAGTGTTACTTTTTTTTAAGTTCTTAAAAGTTAAGTCATTATTATTTCAAGTTTATATAAACTAAGGGTGAATGTTTCAAGTTGTTTATTTAATGAAATTGTTATGTTGTGAAGGTGCTATAATATAATGTTTCGTTTTTCAAAATCTGCGACAAAGTAGATAAAACTTTACTGTTATCACAATTCTGAATATATTTAAGCCGTGCTATAACATTTATTCTGGTTTAATATGCTAATGAATAAATTTTAAAACAAAAGCACACTTGAAACAGTGTTTGATTATAAAAGGCAGTTTTTTAATTTTGTCTCTATGTAATGCTGTTTTATTAAAGTTTTAAGGAAAGCTAACTTTTAGATGTTATATAAAATATGCAGGATGCTTTATTACAAGCACTCAATAACTAACATATGTTAGGTTTTTGTGTTAAAAACTAAATGATTTTTAACTACCTTTACACACAAAAACAACTCCTAACCAGAAGCAAATTAAATTTAAATATTGACAATAAAATTAATGAAATATGATAATACTATCAATAAAATTATTTATTTATGTATGTATAAATATTTAAGTTGAATGTTGTCGTAAAATAGGAATAAACGTCTTACAATATGATTTTTACATGTTTTCATGTGTTCACACACACACACACACACCCTCCCCCCCCACACACACACACATGTTAGGTACTACTTTATATAAAGAAACAAATTAATATAAACTAACCGATATTATTAATACAGATTATTACTATTACTTTAACGTAACAATCCTTAAGCACGTACGACACAAATATTGTTTATATTCTTTCTTCATTAGATGTTTATACTCACAATAGACAGGTTCAGATCGATACATGTTAAAAGTCAAACTGCAATTAACGCCAGAACAGGTCGGTGTTAGGGGCATTTATAGTGGCACTACGTGATGTTAAGGTTAACTGTATGACCTAGTTTCCAAGGAGGGAACATAATCTCGTTATTGTGAATAACAACATCCAATGACATCAGCGGAAGAACAGTGTAGCCTCAATTTGTTTTACGTCTAGCTTAATTAATTCTCAAAAAATAGTTAGATTACAAAGAACTTAAGATCATAGATTGAATAACATTATAAGATCACGGTTATGAAATGTAAATATAAATATTTACAACAATGCAGATCTTATTAAAGCTAGTTTATTTATTTCCTTTCTTTTTAGATGTTTATCATTATATTCAAAACTGATGTATTGTAAATAGTCCATTTGAAATTTATGGCAGAACAGGTAGGTTTTAGGTGTTGACATTACGTAATGTTCAGAGTAACTACATGATTTATTTTTCAAAAGGGAATCTGATTAGGATGAATTAATTATTTCAGAACCATTCAGTTAAGAAAAATCTTTTGCCTCATTTACTTTTCACTAGTTACATTTCACTAGACATACTTAGGTATAATATAGACACGATAAACATAATGTATAACATTGACATCATTGATTAAAGTTGATCGCCATTGCTTGGAATGGTTTCTGAGAAAGGATCTTGCAAGTGGATGATTTCTTTTATTAATATGTTACCAGGCGACTGAAAATTAAAGATTGTGGAACCTACTGGTAAACATGTTTAAAAAAAAAAGGAAAACAAATTTCATTAACAAGTGCTAAAATTTATTTAGCTTAAATGTGCTGAATTAAATTTGACCATTTACAAATAATTACTTATAACAAACATTTCATAGTTTTTGGTTTTTGGTAAGAAAAAAGAAAATTACAAAGGTTTAGATTTCAGCTAAAAAAAAGAATTTATATAAAGAAGTTAAGTTTTGAATATATATATATATATATATATATATATATATATATATATATATATATATATATATATATATATATATATATAAAGGGTCAAAATTGTGTATTACAGTTAACAATTTTACAGTGTATTACAGTTTGATTATAAATTAATACACATTATTTTACACAAAAAAGGTGAAGACACATTATCATACAGAGTTTTGTTCCTTAAAAAAAAATTGTTATTTTTTACTAAAGAATAATTTCACAACCAAAGTTCCTTTTATTAACAACTGTCATTTTTTAAAAAGATTTATATTTCCTTTTATGCATATGCACGTGATGATATGGTGCACTTAGAGGATGTTGAAACAGAGTTTGAACCTGTCTGCGATTGCAATCTCAAAGCAATCTCGGAGCAATCTCGAAACAATCTCGGACCAGCTTTTGCTAAGCAGAAAAGCAAGTCGAAAAGAGATTTAGACAAACTCATACAGGTTGTTCGACAAGTCTTTGTAATGAAAAATGACTCTTTAAATTTAATTAAAAATGAAAAGGAAAATTATCAGAATTACAAAATGTCCAAAAAACATTATAAATAAGTTTTTCTTTTATATTAATAAAGAATCTAATATATCTTGATCTTTGTTTGAGATAAAGAATTGTAACAACTGCTAGGAAAATTTTAAAGCAAAAGATTGCAATTAAGAAAAACATTTGACTAGTTAATTCTTTGATTTTGTAACTATTTAAATTTGTATTTAGATTTTGTAAATTGTTTTTTTAAATAAAAGAAGGTTATTCTATTTTTTTTTTTTTTTTTTTTTTTACAAGACATTAGCTTTCAATAAAATTACTGAACAATTGAAAGGAAAACAATCCTAGTTAAATTATTTTTGAACAAAACATATATCAGTAATTAAAACTTAAAATATTAACAGGTTTATATTATGGTCAATTTTAATTTAGAATACCTGGAAATTATTGTAAAATGCTTAGAAGAGTAACGTGTGCCTGAAGTTCATTGATGAAAATTTACATGTAGAAAACAAAACTCACAAAAAACTAGTATGATAGAACTGTAACACATTTTTATTGAAGATTAAATTAAACTGTAACATATGAATTTAGAAGAATGAAGACTGTAGATTACTGACATGATGTACATTTACTAATTTGGAGATTTCATGATTAAAAAAAACTTCTGTGTAATAATGTGATTGATAAACGACTGGATTGCTAAGCGGTTTAAACGGGTTCCAGGGTGCAAGGGTCAGGTGTTGGTAGATTACGATGTTCCCCGCCAGGTCTCAGCACACGGTGGAAGCCTGACCCGGAGGCGATGATGGAAATGGAATGTTGATAAGGCAGATATTATTTGTTGTCTGAAGGACGTTACAAATATCTATCATAAACGGTAACTTTCATTTTTGTAAATGTTTATAGTGTGCTTATACGTGTGGTATATAAATAATTGTGTGGGAGAGTTATTGCAATGATTTTGAGCGTAAAATTATTTTGTATTGAAATTAATATATTTGGAAGCACAAAATTGAGGGTGGTAAAATATTCGCGAATCTAAATTATATTTGTTTTGGCTCTTTTAAGCACAATACAGTAAATGTTTTTTTATAATATATCTTAGACGCCCTAAATTTTTTATGGGCCAACTTTATAATAGTGTCAATGTTAGTCATTGTTTATATAAAATTTAGTGTTTAAGAATTGTTTATTCATAATTACATTCGTCAAATATAATTATCAAACTTCAAAATGTCCAATGTATATAAAAATCCACAAATTCAATTACTTAAAATCTGTGATAATTACATTGTTGAAATTATACCACATTGTTCTGAAATTTATAAATTTCCTCAAAAAACTATTGTGTTAACAATTTCGGAGTATAACTAAATACCAATCATGTAGCTAATAATAACGAATATAGCAAATATATGTCACTAAATATCCTCTTTGGTTAAAATTCCTAATCAAATACCGTAACTAAAATGAAAATTAATATTTAATAAAAAATTAAGAAACAAAAAATTAAATCTTCAAAAATATTTAAAGAGTCAATTAAAAGAGAGGTAAAAGCGTTTTATGATTTTTTGACACGAGTTGAAAAAGTAACGGCTCTGTGTAAACATAAACCATAACGACATTCACTTAGATTAATATCCCGAACGATAAGGGTTCATGTTTTATCACTCTTTTGCTCAGGGATTCAAACTATTTTTAACAATTTCATATTTTGTGAAGCCAATAAGCTTAAAGTAGCAAGTGAGCATTTGTTTAAGTATATGTTGTTTTGTTTAGTATATGTACCATGTACATATATGAGCTTACTACCTCATATTGACTATATAAGATGATCAATTATGAGTCAGAATAATCGATAATATATTCTCATCCTCAACTGTGTTTATTATTCATGCCCGAACCTTAAGCCAAAATTTAGCCATTTTAGCGCCCCCACTCCACCCACATCATAATTTAAAATTTTTAATTTATCAGTGTAACGTCCTTCAGGCATAAATACAATCTGCATCATACTTATCGACATTAAGTAAACCAACATTCTAATTCGGATATTGCCTCCGGATCATACTACCTACCGTGTGCTGATACCTGGCGAGCGATATCAAAATTAAACATTGGATGTTCGGTGTACCTTAGCCTCGGGCAAGGGCAAGCAAGATAAGTCGTCTTCAAACTTCAATACTGACCAGTAGTTCTTTACAAGATGTAATTTCAAAAAGTAGAAAAGTGAATCATGAAAGTAATTACGCAGTATTTTTTTTTATAAATCAGTAATCATGTGTTACAGTTACACAACATCAATACTACTAAGTTTTTTTTTAGTGAGTTCTTTGTGCTAACGTTTCATCTTACAATGACCTTCATGCACATGTCAAGCTTCTAAGCTTTCTTTACAACAAATTCCAGGTATCTGAAATTAAAATTTGACCATCCTAGATATAAACCTGTTAATATTTTTAAGTTTTAATTACTGATATATATTTTGTTCAGAAATAATTTAACTAGGATTATTTTCTTTTGATTGTTCAGTAATTTTATTGAAGGCTAATGTCTTGTAAAAGTAGAATAACCTTCTTTCATTTAAAAAACAATTTACAAAATCAAATTATCAATTTAAATAGTCATAAAATCAAAGAATTAACTAGTCAAACTTTTCCTTAAAAAAAATCTTTTGTTTTAAAATTTCCTAGCAGTTGTTACAATTCTTTATCTCAAACAAAGATCGAGATACATTAGATTCTTTATTAATATAAGAAGAGAGAGAGAGAGAGAGAGAGAGAGAGAGAGAGAGAGAGAGAGAGAGAGATATAAGGGGGGGTAGTGGATTCTTAACTTCTCAGCCCAAAACCCGATTACCCTCTGTTCTCTACTTTAAATTTCGTACACGTACACAATTTTATTTAAAATTGTACAAGTATTATTAGGATTCTTAATCTATCTTATTCTAACAATTTATAACACAATTATTTTAAATTTCTATTTTACCTTACCTTATTTTTGTTATTCTCTCAGACTCTATCTTGTTATCTCACCAAAATTTAAAAAACTCTTTACTTTAAATTTTCTTTTTCTTTAGAGCACTCTAGTTCTTTCTTTAATAGAGATATTTACTGGTTATAGGATAAGTTGAAAAATTCAGAACGAGTTTGAACATATAATATATTTATTAATTTTTAAAACAAAATTTAGAGTGTAATGCTGAATTCTTCTTGACATTATTTCTAAGAAGTCATTACAACTTTATTAAGTTGAATTATTCTAACATCTTAAATCTAAAAAACCTTATTTCTATTACAATCTGGTATACACCCTACTTATTAATTCTATATTTACCCCACTAAATTTGATATTCTAAAAAATTTAAATTCTTTTTTAATATTTATTAAATTTTAATTTTAAATTTGACCAATCTGTTTCCTCTAAATAGGTATTAGTTTTTTTTCAATGTTTATAATGACTCTAATTTTATTAATTATTTCTGTTCTCATACTTTTTATTTATTCTCGATTTTACTGATAATTGCGTTTATTTATTTTTTATTTTTTGAAATTTTTGATTCATGTGGTACCTTAATAGTTGAGTAGAGCAGATCGATTCTCCCTCAGACTTTGGATGACTGTAGTCTTCGAGATCTCTCCAAGTGATGCCTTCTTCGAGTGAATCCTCCGAAGTCCTTTCTATCTTTTTTTCTTTCCAAGTACCGTAGATTTTGAAAAAAATCTTTTAAAATTATTTTTTTCTTTTCGGCAATAACGACAGAATATTTACTTTGATATTTTCCGGAGTTAGCACTAACCTCGCGTCGGCAAGCTGAGTTCGGATGTAGTGACGTCTTCCCTAAGGCCGACCCTTCTTTTGGTAATCGAATTTTACTTCGAGAAGTGCTAGAACACTAAGGATTTTGTTTTACAATGAGTTCCGTTTTCAGTCTTCGAGAAACATGGTTTCATCCTTGAAGTTAGTACAAGACTATCGATCTAACTTGGTCCCAAGTGGATCGTCAAAATTTAGGCTTTACACGATAGCCAACTTTTACATAATTTCAGTTTTCTTTTTCCTTTTATTTATTTTGGTTTTCCGACTTAGTTAGTGCTTTTATGAACTCCCTATGGCTTCTCTAAGTACTCTGATTCTGTTTCTTTTGTTTTTGTTAATTATTCCTTTTATTTTAGTTTATTTAGGTGTTGTGATTTTATCTTATTGTATATGGTCGTTGGCAAGTCTTCACCTACTCCGTCCAGCACGCTACATCCCCGCTCGTTCAATTCCTGCTAGAACCTGAAATCTGACTATTTTACCTTCGATTTATTTAACTCTCCATAGCTCACGTTTGCTTCGCTTGATCTTCTTTTAAATTGGCTCATTTTGAAGTCCCTGTTTTCCTGGTTCTGTCCAAACTCTATTTGAACCTGTGCGACCTTCCTTTACTGAATTATGGCGATTTTAAGATTTTGTAAAGTTTCTAAATTTATTTTCATTAATTTTGAAAATCATTTAAATTTTATTTTCGATTCTTTATCCTCCTATTCCAAAAGTCTAAAAACCGTTACCCTCTTCTACCTGGCTTCTTTGGCTTCCCGAGTTATGACACTTCCGTCCTATTTGGTACTCTTTATCCCTTTAATTTTATTATGTTTAATTTAATATTATTTTTAGTTAGTTATTATTATTTATTGGTCTGTTGACCACGTTACTTTGTATTTACTTTTTTGATTAATTTTGATTTACGAAAAATTTTTGTTTTTTCCTCTTTCGTCCTTCTATACCTTTTTAATTATTTATTTTACAGTTTTGGTTCATTATTATTATTTGTTCCATTTTAATTACTCTACAAAAGGACATTAGTTTTATATCTAAATTCGAATTTAAAAAAATTTAACTTGGGCTCTTATGGAGCTTTGCAAGTGGTGATCTGAAATCTCAGATCTCAGATGTACAATCCTGTGTAGCTGCTATCCTTGGCTAGTTACATTATATTTCCCTATACTCAATCTAATTATTTCTCTTATTACTATTACTTATGGGTTATTTTGGTTTATTTTTTTGGAATTTTGGATTTTTACAAAATTCTTCCTTGAGATCGGTTTATTGGACCGTCTCAACACACACACACACACACCCACCTACCCCCCCCACACACACACACACACCCACACACACCCACCCACCTACCCACACACACACACACACACACGTGCGCGCGTGTGTTAAACAAATCTTTAGTTAGTGATAACACAATAACACTTTTCCTCTGTTACAAAAATTTCTGAACCTGAAACTAAACTCTATATTTCATTAAAATCATACTAAAATTGATCTTTCAAAAGGACACATACATATATGCAGTTTTTCAAATAATTATTCGAAATTATTAAATTTAGTAGTATTGCTAGAAATGTCATGACCACGGAGGTGGGTGATTCCATGAAATAATGGCACTAACCGGAATTTGTATATTTGCACACTTTATAATGAAAATCAATTTAACACATAATTTAGTATTATTTTACATAATATAATAATATCACATAAGGCATGTATCACAGATCATAACTATCACAGATTGTAAACGTAGTTAAAAAGGGATCTCAAACTTTTATACACTACGTGATGTTTCCTTAAAAATATATGTTTCAAATCTTATAGCAGCATCTGACATATGAGGTTTACACCCGGGGATAATTTACGTCGAGCAGTATGATGAATATTGCACACTAAGGAAAGTTCTCGCTTATACTTGCTGTCGACAGCTGTCGTTTATTTTAGACTTAGTTTACCAGAAGAGTATTAATTTTAGGTATGATTATTAAAACCAATTTTAACGTAAACGTAATATGTAATGATAACATTAAAGAATTCTTGAGAAGACATTGTTTTATATGATTACTGTTCGGGACACTCCCCCAAAGTTATTTGTTCGTTGCGTTAAAAACAACCAAAACAAGTTCTTTCGTGGAAAATTTCCATAAATAGATGCAATGATTTAGTTTTTTTTTATAATAAATTATCACATTTATATATGAATAGTATTTGTTAATAAAATGTTATTGAAAATGAAATACATTGAGGAAACTTATTGAGGAAACATATTAAAAACCGACTTTTTTGTATTGAATCGTGTTCAAGTTGTAGATACAAGTTTTTATACATTTAAAAAACACATAGAATTCGTTGAGAATGATAATATCAAAATTGTACAAAACGGTTTAAAAATTCATGAAAAGCTGATATTCCTATAACACTAATAAAAGGTGTTATTTGCAATTCGATTAAAGGAGGTTTTGTGATACTTCTAACTGTAACAGTCATTTCCATATGGCTGAAAAATTGCTAGTAACATAATACGATGATTTAACTGTTATTAGATACATTAGAGATAATTTATACAAACTTTTGTATTATTTACCTAAATACTAATTACCTCCTCCTTTTACGCAATTATTAAAAACATGAAATGATGTAATTATACGCATATTATTAAATAATTTTACATGAATTGAGATTTTTAAACTCAATATTCGTACCACCATTCTCTTCAAACCCTTTATTTATTCTCCTCTCAACATAAAAAATATTTAATAATTATCCTAATAATTTTGTTTTTGTCTTATTAATAACCACTTGTGTAGAGTTATAAGGTAAAAGACACATTGTCTTCATACTTTAAGTTTGCTCTTTTGATTGCTATTACAATTTCAAATGGGTTACTTCACTCATTAACACAGTTTATTATATAAAACAATGGTTTTATTATTTTTAGTTGGAATACTCAATCTAAATGTCACCGAGCTAGTATAGGCCTACGTAACCTTTTTACTTGCATTACTTGGACATTTCAATGTTCACCATTACTGAATGCGATCTACAATCAGTCTTGGATGTAGCCTTCGAAGAACCGTATGCCGTAGTTACGGTTTCATATGATTTTTTCTTCTTAAGACAATTTTCAATACATTTACCTGCTTCAAGCTTATAGTTCATTAGAGTAATAATCACGTCCATGTTAAGTAATATATCTATGATTATTCTAAGTAAAATAATCGGATTTTACAGCATGCAAAATGGGGTGACTCTCCTGACGAGTTGGCTCTACTTTATAGGATATTGTATTTTAGCTATCAGACATACAGGATTTTATATTCTGTGTCACTTTTAGTCTGTAGTAATGACTCCGGTGGGATGACAATAGTGTACTGCGATTTCAACTAAAATTAGGGAAATCAAAGACATTTCACGTCAAACGTGGTTATCTATTTATGATAATGAACTTATAGTAAGTAGTATTCAACGATCTTCACATGGCACAAACTATACTATTAACTCTTACTCTGCACGCTCCCAATGTAAAGTTAAAGTAATTCATATTCTATAGTAGATTTTTGGGATGGGAGTGAAGCCTGAGTGTGGAATTTTATTTACCTGACTGTTTTAATTTCAGGCAGTTGGGGGAGGGGTGATATATTCTTCATCTGGTAATTAGTTTCTCAAGTTCGTATTCAATTGTCAATTTTTAAGTAGATTTCAAACTAAATGTTCTTATTGCTAGCCGTGTAATATAGTTTTGAATTATTTTTCAGTTAAATTAAATAAATTATAGACAAGATGAATTGGTATCGATATTTCAATTAAATTATTATTTAGTTTTAACTTTGTTGCTTATAGGTTTACGGACACTTCCTCCCCTCATTATTCTATCGATAAGACAACAACAGTTCTTTTTTACCCTCACAAATAATACCAACTGTTACAACATCATAGGTACATTTTCTTTCTAACCTTCATTTATTTATAACAATCTGATTCATAATCCTAAATTTTTACAGTATAAAATATATAAAAAATTACATTTACAAACAAATTCATAATATGCCAATTGTTTAGGTAACCAAAAATGAATTATTCTCAAAATCTGCATTGTCTCCACTCAGAATTATTGAGGGGGAGTTCAAGGGTCAACCACAATTTAGAGAACATTTTCTATTATATATTGAATTACAAGGAAAGTATCTAATATCATATTATTTGTAAAATCATTTTTATAACCGTACTTATAGTAGTAAAAAATCAGATAATTAATTTGACTGCATATTTATCAATTAAAATTATCTCCAAATATTAAAGTAAATTCATTTATTGGAGTATATGTTCATAGCTAATGATAAAGCTAATATCTCCTTATTTTACGTTTAAATTATATTATATTATGATAAATAAGTAAAACAGACATATATTATTTATTGTATCTCTTAAAATTACTTGTTCAATAACTAACTGAATATAATAAATAAGTGCGTTTTATTGTATTAAATGTTTATTAATTTAATAGCTTAATGATCGTGAACGCTTTCGCAAGACAACCATTATTTTACTTAGTCAATACAAATTTGACGTATGAATACATTTTGTAATATTTGATTGCTATTACACGTTAAACGTTTAGTGCGAATGACTATAGTTATAAACAACAATTAAATAAATTATTTTCATTAACCTAAACACACAAATTGCAATAAAATTATCGAAACTAAATTGGTAATAAACGATATCCCTTCGACTGTATATGTTTTTATAATACAAAGTTAACAATGTACTACAATTTTTCCCTAATTATTCATGTAATCCAAATCTAACAAAGAATATTAAACTAATACTAATACATATATATATATAGGAAACAGCTAATAACCGTATAGATATAGTTGTACGAGTTTTTCACGTAAAGGTCAACGAACTATTACGACTTCTTCACACTGTCAAAATATTTGGAAAGGTCAAAGCGTATCTTTACACAGTAGAATACCAAAAACGAAACCTTCCTCACATTCATTTACTGCAAAAGTTAGAAGATGATTGACAATTTCGGAGCACGGATGAAATCGATAAGGTCGTGTTTGCCAAAATTCCAGATCCTTCATGAAAACATGCGGGCCAAACCAAAGGAATTGTAATTTTCAAATTTCTTACTACATACAGAAAATGGACAATATAAGTCAGCAGATGAGAATGACTCACACGTATTTAATTTACCAACTTCTTTGATAACAAATGAAGATATAGTGACAGAAAACTATGGCAAAAATATTTCAGACATGCAAAATTATGACATTGCCAAGATGGCTATTCTTGCCCCCAAAAACGATCATTGCAAATAAATAAATACTAAAGTGCTAGATTTATTATCTGAAGAGGCCACAACTTATCAAGTGTGAACCAATTAATAACTAAAGAACAAAATGAAATTTTACAAACCCGACAAAATTTCTAAACAGTATTGAAGTACGTGGTCTGCCACCTTATGAGTTAAAACTCAAAGAAGGTTGTATTGTGATGCTGATGCGTAATCACAATGCCAAACAAGGTCTCCTAAACGGTACCAAACTAAGAGTACTAAAAATGTCTGATAACGTTTTAATATTGGAAATAATCATTGGACAAAATTTAGGAAATAAAGTGATACTCCCTCGGCTTGACCTCTCCCCAAGCAACACATTTTTACCATTCTCATTTAAAAGAAGGCAAGTCCCCATCCAGCTGGCCTTTTGCATCACGATAAACAAGGCTCAGGGGCCAACCAGATCGTTTGACAATGTTAAAATTCAAATAATGCCAAACCCTCCTCTAACAGCTAACATTGTTTGGAAAGAAGTTCTTTGAAAATCAACATTAATTATCAGAATATGAATTAGACAAAGGATATGGAAGAAACCAATAATCTAGATTAAACTATCAAAATATTACGGCAAAAAATAACACCTATTAAAAATAAAATCTAGATAAAAAGAAGAATATTAAATCTATATATATATATATATATATATATGAAAAAACATCAGCAACAATTTATATATACATTACTAAGAGTAACTTATTTATTTATCTGTAGAAAAGAATTGAAATAAAGTACATTTGTAGTAGATTATACCAAGTATTTCTTTAATTAATAATATATTTAACGAATTATAAGATGACATCAACATTTCTAAGTCAATTAAAATTTTAATTTATTGCATATTATCAAAATTTTACATATAAATAATTTAGCCATACAAACAATATTTTGATCCCAATCTCCCATTCACTAATTTTTATAATCTTCAGATTTATTAAAAACTAATAAATTCAAAATGAAGTCCTCCTTAGACCTTCTTCTTCTAAATCAGTGTCACTTGAATATCTCTTTTTGTTTTCCCTTTTCCGTGGTTTTTCTTCCAGTGGAAGATATGTTTATGGTAACACCTTTTCTAAAATAAATTCATCTTCTGTTTGATGGATGTTACAATTGACCTGCATGGTTAATTTTTCCTTTAAAGATTAGTGTCATCAGATAGAGACATTCTAAATTAATTGAATGGTCATTATATCAACCACTGCCACTAAACAAGGGAAGGAAAATCTTCCAAGCCGTCATGATTTAATTTGATATGAAAATGTACGTTACATTTTTTTTCCAAATCATCAAATATACCCATCAGTGATTTTGTTGTTATAAATTATTTCTTTATGAAAAACTTGAAGCGTCTCTATTTTTCCTTTAAGCGTCTTAATATAATTTTCAGGTAAATTCTCTCTAATTTTTGTTTTAAGATTATTTTTACCCCTTTTATAGTCACATCTTATTTAATTCATAAATTTAATATATTCTTAAAGAACCTTCTGCTTTTCTGAAAGGTGTAATCCATAGCCACACTGTAAAGTGACACTACCATTTAGAATTCTAATATTAATTACATCAAATAAGTCTTTTGTAGATTTTATAAAATTTGCATCATGTGTGCACATAGAGACTTATAAATTTCATGACGTTTTAATGGACATGCAATTGTATTAGACAACACAGGCGCAGCAAATAATACGTTTTCCCTTTGAATTTTTTTAAATAATTTATCTGTTTCTGTCTTAATTTAGGTATGATAGCATTTGCAGATTTCGTGTGTTTTCAACAAGCATTTTAAGTGACTCTGGTAAAGTTTGTGTCTTCTCTGGTAATGCACAACCTTCATCAATGTACCAATTGCAGATCAGTTTTAAGAAATGTCGAACGTACACATAAAATATCTCTTTGTTATGTCCGAGAAGTAATAATGTTGGTTATATGACCCGTTGTATTCTTTCAATGAACCCCAACATTTCCACATCTACAGCACGAAACAGTTGCAACAACTGTTAAAACAATGTAGTACAGTAAAAAATTTCGATAATATCATCTAAAGAGATTTTTGTAAATTATGAAATCTAAATCTATAAAAATCTTAGTTGTATCCAAGCGCAAACAAAGATATGATCGTTAAAAGCTCAAAAACACAATGTGGTCCCAACTATTTATCATTTACTGTGTCATATTCCATAAACGTATAACCTTCGTATCGTCCAAAGTATATCACCACGAACACTTCAGAAAACTTCACCTTCATATCGTCAAACTATATCACCACGAACTCTTCAGAAACTCATTTTTACTGTAACAACTACCATTATGTAAACAACTTCAGTCATGACTCCACTATAAAAGTTAAGTTTTGCATCCCATTCTTTTAAGTAGTCAAGCACTGTAGTGGAAAAGTCAATTTATTTCTAATTTAACATCTTTTAATATCTCCAGAATATTACTATCTTTCTTTTATATATTTGTGTTTCTTAGAATAAACTCTAAGAGCATACACTATTTACACTATTAACTTCTTTGGAATAGTCTTGGCTTTTATTTTTTTCAAAGATATACATTCATGTTCTAATTGTTTAAGTTTTGTCTCTTATTGTCTTTTATATATATATAAAAAAAGAGTTTTTTTTTTTCATATTCAAGTACCCCAATTCGAAGTTTTCCTTCAGTGGTTTATCACTTATTTCATATTTTTGTTGGCAGCGTTAATATGAAACAAAAATATTATAATTTCTTTTTCTTTAACGTTGTCTTTCCTTTCAACTTTTCTATAATTATCATTAGAAAATAATTTTATGGTAGGAATAACACTTTTGTTTTATCTCATAATTTTAGCATGAATATTTCTAACAAAATCTTCAGTTTGAAAATGGTTGGAATAAACATAAAACGTGTCCTGATCAAAACTGTTTTTTTTTCTTTATACCATTCTGACCAAATTTCCTTTATTTATCTCATTTTTGGAATTCTTATGTAAAATTTCGTCAGGTGTTTGTTATAAAATAGGAATTACTACACACAGAAACAGCAAAACACACAGTTTCTCTTAATGTGTGAAATCTACTACATAATTCACAGTCACACAGAAACACATAATAGGCCCTTCATTACAACGACAAATAGTAATAACACTCACAACCACACACAAAAAGTTAATTTACCAGGAAAACATAAAAAATTGTAAATAAGTATTACCACAAGAACGGGTCAGAGGCAATACTGCTACTAACAAAGACATGCGCTTGACTGCGGCGAAGACAGGTGACGTCAGGTAAGGCTTCCCAACCACATCTCATATATCCTGCCCTCCACCTATTCTATAAACTTTTCATGTAATTATCTTTCATTTTCACCACGAGTTTCCGTGATGGTACTACTATTTGCATGAGTCCTAAAAGGCTTTATTTGTGTAAGAGTTTTAATTATTTTTAATTTTTCAATATTATTTTTAAAAAATGCATTAGTAATCTGCCAGGAGAGTAGATATTTTATAATACTTTAATACTCATGAAACCATATATATCTTTTTGTATCTTTTAAAGCTTAATTTATTAATATTGTGTAGTAATTACTTTATCCATCGTTTAATATAGTGAAGATAATGAAGAGTTGGAATAAAACAAATGCGCAACCCCTCGTTAGTAATGCCGTTACAATTAACACAATCATTATTTCTAAACACTCTCTATTCGGCACAGCTGTTACTATGTCTGCAAACTGGGGGTAATACAGTTAGCAGGCTCTGCACAGTATAAATATAAAAGAGGAGATTTGAAATCCATGTCATCAAACTTATTTAGTTATAATAAGTATTTTATAATTTAAAGGATATTGGCGACACCATGGTGGGTAAATGACAGACGAGTGTTCATGATAATAACGTAAAACTTTAAATTATTTAAAAGCGTGATTGACTTGTTTGTTATAATGTTTAGTTGAAATAAAAACTTAAAATTCATGCCCTACATTTGCTTCTTAAGAAAATATAATTTAAAGAATATTTTAGGTCGATTTTTCATAGTTTTTATACATATTTTAGTACAAAAATAATTGTATCGTTATTAGTATTTTATAATTATTGAGATAAAATTTGTACTCATGATATTGGCACCCACTAAGGCCAAGGAACAAACTAATCGAAGAAATTGTATGTATTGTATACACGGTGTATATTAGGACTGAAGTGTCATAGAATTACAGACAAAAGCCAAGTTAATTGAGAATATCTTACTTTTATTCCAGAACTTGAATTATGTGTTTCGAAACAGTGTTGTATTTTGAGCTCTATGTTTAAGAAATTATAGGTAACAACTTCGATTTCCGACAATTTATTTAAAATCCACATAGGTAAATCTAAAACAAAAAACCATAATCCCGCCTTAGAGCGAAGAACTTGGCTGTTTCGTTTTGCAACCGACAGATCGGAGTGGCGTCCAATATATCCGAAGGTACATCTTTAGGCTGCTTGCTTCCAGTTTCGTTCTACAAGAAATATTCTAAAATTTCACTTTCACCATTTCATACAGCATTTCGTTTTGATCGGCTGAGATATAGAATAGCGCCTATCTTTTCAAAAACGAAAAATATTTGCTACAGTTTCATCGCAAAACATAAATGTTAAGAAAATGGTCGACTAGATTCATTTCATGATTTAAAGTTAGTTTATTTAAAATAAATTAAAAAAAATTTAAAAAAAACATATATGAAATTTATGTAAAGTAATGCCAAGATATGTCACATTAGTTTATCCTTAGAAAAGATATTATATATGTAGTTTGGGCGAGATAAATTAATTGTTTAGAGAAAATGGCTATTTTGGCCTCAGGCTCATATCATCAAAAATATTACATCAATTTTGTGGAAAAGCTGGTTTTATTTTAATCAAACCATGCAGTTAGTTTTAAAAGATATCTGATATTTAAAAAAAAACAATATTTCACTATTTTTCTGGTATATATTGACAGATAAATTGATTTCTCTTGGTAATTGACACCTATTACATAACAAATATTTAATAAAATACAATTGTTTCAGAAATTAAAATTGAAAACCTTCATGTATAAAAATTAAAATCGAACATAATATTTTTGCACCATTTCACTATTCACCTTCTTTATGTTAGATTTTGACAATTATTGTAATAACACGTTATCTTGAGATGTGATATTAACTGTATTATTCGCCCCAAATTTGAGGACATAATAACATTTTAGGAGACATATTTCAATAAAATACCCACTTTCAAGTTTGAAGGTAATTTTCACTAACATCCTGATAAGTATTGTAATATTTAAAAAAAAAAAAAAAAAAAAAAAAAAAAAAAAAAAAAACCTTAAAATTTCGAATGTAGTACATCATATAATCTGAATATGAAATGCTGGTAATTTTGTTGCTACCTATTCTACCTTGTCGTTGACATGCTAACTTTATATAACTAATTGCATTATGGATAAACCATACTCATACTGTTTTTGCATTTCTACTGTACCTTATACCACTATGAATTGATATTATTAGATGAAAACCAAAGTTTATTTTATTTTTTTATATATATATCTAAGACATCTAATACATAGACAAGATTATTATCAATACTTTAAGGTCTTATTCTTTCATTGATGATTATCACATAATTTGAAATTTTGTGTATTTAAATTTAGAACTACTTTTAAAAACTCGTATTTAATGTCATGCTACGTATATTTTGAATATTTAAAATGTGTTTAACTCAAATCAACAAGAACCTGTATTTCGTTATTTATGTTTTTAAGGAGACTTACTTAATTTCTCTTTTTAAAATTTTTAATTTTCTCGGAGCAGAATCATAAAATTTGATATCTTAAGTAATTAAGAATATATGTTACTTATAAATGGATATTTAACACATACATTTGTATACATGTATTTTCACATATATGTATGAAAACCTAATAAGTATCGATTGTAGTTTAAACCGATTTAACAAACAAAATTATTTTATAAATTGTAAAGGGGTCAAAACATTGGAATGTTTAGTCCAACCATTAAACATTGTGTAACACACAAAAGGCAAATATTAAAATTTACTGTTATTAGTTATTCTGAGTCAATCTTGAGTATAATTTTAAGCCTGTTTCTCATTAAATTTAGCTGCAGGCTCTTTGCATGTTGAACGTTTCCTCTTACTTTTTAGGTATTTAAATTTTTTTTTTTCATTTTTCCTTATATGGTTTAAATGCTTTTTGTCCAGGCATTTAGAATTTATTCTCCAGTGATACACAATTTATGAGCGCAGATAACATTGAAAACCTGTTACATCTATTTATTATTCTTAAGGTTGCTTAAAATAATAGATGCAATGAAAAATTCTTGGAGTAATTTAGCTCTGAATATAACTTCCACTTTTAAACTAATTATAAATTATTTTTAGTAAGCTAGCTTTGATTAACTAAAAAAATATATATATATATATATATATATATATATATATATATATATATATATATATATATATATATATATATATATAACACCACTTACGTAGTCCAGTGTTATATAAGTTTGATTGTTTTTTTTTTTTAAATGGTTTATTAGTAAGGCACTAATCTACGTAAAAACAATTATATACCTATACAAATAAATTAAAATAAAATAATTTGTAATATAATATGATGTTTAAATATGAGTGTACATTTTACTATTAATTTGTGAGCATAGTTAATGGTAAAGTAAAGGTAAAATTTAAAACGTCAACTTTTCCATATTGTGTATATTTTTCCGTAATGTATAACACTGATGTACGACTTCTATACTTTTTATTTTAAATGGAAAACTTATTACTATAAGGGTTCTTTAGATTTTTGTTTATAAGTCTATTTACATTCCTACAGAGATATGTACAGTTATTGGTATATATCTGATTGATTCTATAATATAATACAAAGTCGGACTTATTATTTCATTTATTCAGAACTGATCTAAGGCTATTAAAGATGTGAGGGCATTAGACAACAGGAGTAGAGTACATCTGTGGTCTATAATAGATAAGTGCGTGTCTTGATGTTAGTATAAACAGCGATTGTTTTGCTCCTCTTTGGTAAGAAGAGTTTAGAGTGATTTCACTCAAATTCGAGATGCCGGCTGTGACGGGTTCTTTAGGGCTTGTATGAATGTGACGATACTATGTTCTTTGATGACAAATATTCCCACTGTTTTATAATGGACTCCTTGGTGTATAATATTAGATCTATAGAATTATTAATTAAGTTGGAATCCATGGCTTACACTTTCCCAGTTCCGATGGCTCCATCCAACTCGGCGGTAGTAATGTATCGCCGAGGTCTCAATTTGCCTCTGTGGTGGCTGAGAACAGAAATTAGAATGCAACGAGCATCTGCAAAAGGGTACGAGAGTGGTAACTGAAAATGGAATGTCGAGGGTTCAGCTAAAACTGTGAAGGACAGGAGTACATAAGCTCAACATGCCTCTGTGTTGACTCGTAACAGATTGACGGAGGGTCAACATAGCTAGTATCATTATGACAAAGTTTAAAATTGGAGAGCTTTGTCCTTTGATTAAATACATTGATATGGCAAGATCTTATGCTTGAGCCCTAATGACTGTCTCGGCTGTTCACTGTAATCACTTTTGATTTTGGGAACAAGTGGTACATCAACGCTGTTCCTATTAATTCCACTCGAATGGTGATCACTTCTGACTCTTTTGTTTTCCAAATCATACTAGCTATTCAATTTGATTAAAAGAACACTGTGTTACAACAATAGTGAACATTTGTTTTAGTGCAATATTATACGTTTTCATTCTCTGACAAGATACCTTCACATGCTTGATGGAAATTACTTAGGTTTTATTAGACATCAGACGTATGATGAGGTGGCTCGGTTATGATGGATCATGTTTCTTACTGTCACGCAACGAGTTTATAGTACAATTTATTTTCAGTATACGTCAAATGTCGCCTCTAATACTTTCCTACATACACTTTATGTTACTGTTAATATGATAGAGCCGACTAATATACATAATCACACGTTGTTTTACAAAATAACCTATAAGACTGGTTATTATACGAATTTTTGAATATATATATATAATACTAATAGTGTTATTCACACTTTTGTCAAATTTACATCTCGCAATCATTAATGGAAATGTAATGAACCGACCATGCAAGATCTACATAATCTTAAATTATGTAGATTAGGTTATTTATATTATTATATGTCTGTTTAGAAAAAAGTTGGGTGGTTCTACAGTTCGTTGGTTCACAGCTAGATTAGTAAATGAAGAGATTGTTAAAATTGAAATGAAAATTTGTTCAGGATTTCGCGCTGAATTAAAGTGACTATATATCCGCAATATCAGGCGTCCGAGCATCCATTGTTCGGATTAAGAATGGATTGAATTCATACATTTTAAGGAGTTAAAAGTTAGATTGTTCTGAAGCAAA
The DNA here is from genome assembly GCA_963513935.1 of Aphrophora alni. Classification (NCBI taxonomy): domain Eukaryota; kingdom Metazoa; phylum Arthropoda; class Insecta; order Hemiptera; family Aphrophoridae; genus Aphrophora; species Aphrophora alni. The sequence goes on from OY740766.1 coordinate 77,232,931, forward strand.
ACTTTATCACATTCTATTTGAAGTTTTATTCTCTCCTACAAATGTTGATAGGAAGGAAAAATAATCTGTTATTTTACTGTGATAATGGATGGCGCATTAAAAATATTGATTAACAAAACATCATTTTATAGATGTACAAACATATAAATAGGTACAAAATCAAATACTACAAATTAGTGAGCGTAAATAAGGAAATGTTTTCCACATTATGCTCAATATTAACATACGTGCAGCACTGATACTAAAAGTTCACGAAAAAATAGATGACGATAATTAAATATAACTACATATATTAAAATTTGTATTTATTTCGATTTAAATAGATTAATATTTTTATGAAATTAATTATGTTAGATCGAAAATAATATTTATTACACCCTAAATATATTTACCGTTTTTGGATATATCTGTAAATAATAATATATCAGTTCAACATATTGAAGACAGGAATCTTTATAAATATTTTTTTATGAAGATAGTAAATAATATGGTTTTAAATAACGAGTTATTCAGTAAAACGTAAACAGGTCTGAACCCAGTTCTTAATACTTCTACAATTGTGTCTTTTCAAATAGTGAAATCAGACTCTGTTCAAGTCTCTTGAAATCATGGTTAGGTGGGAAATGATTATCATATATTTTTCATTTAAATGTATTTTTTTAAATTTTTTTTTTAATAAATTTCTTTATATTTTGAATCAATAAAAACGTAACTTAAAAACTGAATATTGGGCCTATAGGATAAGTAATAGTATAAAAATTATATATATATATATATATATATATATATATATATATAATACAAATTTAAAGTTAGTATTACTTAAATGGATATTAGTAATATAACATAAGTTAGGAAGGGAAGTGATATCAATTTTGTGTTCGGACATCTATATTAGCATAAGATCTAACAAGGATGGTTAATATCAAAATGCAATAAAGTTGATCAAAAAAATAATAATAATAAGGGGCAGGTTTGTATGATAAAAACTTACATACATACATATATTCATATAATTTTTGCCAAGGTAAGCTTGGGAGGGGGGTATGTGGATCTGCTTTGTTATGCGTTAGCGGGTCGTCTGATCGCGTGGTAAAGTTAATAATATAAGTACACTGGGCGAATTTCAATCTAGGCTAGGTATTTTTGATGATTTAAATCTAAAAACTAAACCAATTTAAACTAAAATCAAATATTAATATTAACTACATTGTATTGCCTCAACATGTCGGACTAACACCAAAGGCCTATCATGGCCGTGTATTAGTTCAACTAATAATATTACGTTTACAAAAACGCGATGCGTCCAGATATAAACCCTAGAGCCCTATTCCTTTTGGTTTAGCAAGGCATACTATAAATATTACGCCACTATAGTCCACTGCACGAAATCGGACGGGTGGCTGAAAATGCAGTGTTGCCACATGGCTTGTGAAACGGTCAGAACAGCCCGTATTTTGTACTAGCTTACGAGTTTCATTCACAAGAAAATTATACATTGAGTGCTTAATATGATTGTTACTTTTAAATAATGTCGATTGTAGAAGCCAATCGCAAAGGTAAATTTTACGTATTAAATTTATATAAACAATGGTAAATAATGTGTCACCAAGATTACAGGGGCGGTTGAACCTGTTATGATAAGGTTTACAGGAACCTGCTGTATGAAGGATAATCTCAAGCTAACACCAGTCATCATTGACGCTACCATCTGACTGTCTTTAAAATGTACACTTTATAAAAACTCCGGATATGCTAGTTTTTTAACAAACTTGTAAACGTTGACAATAACTCCTTTCGTTTGGCTTTGAATGTCGTTCTTACACAAAATTTTAAGTCGTTGTTTCACAGGAGTTCGCAGAAGACAGTTCATATTTGACATTTTTTATAAATAAAGCCGTAACACAAAAATAATGAAATATGTCCAGAAATTAACCGTTCATAACACTAAAAATATAATTTACTTATTACCGCTATATATACACTGTACGATTTAAAATTTATACACTATTAAATATCACACAAAAATAAAAATACTTTAAAAACAATTACGGAAACTTATAGCGAATGTACTGAGCAGCGACAGGCACGGACAGGCAATAGTCAGCCGAGTAACGGTCTGACGCTCGAACTAGGCAACACTGGCTGCTCAAGGTTGTCAATTAGTGCGTAGGGGTAAGCGACTTTCGACCATTCCTCGCTAGGCCAGTTCCATATATGACAACAGCGCTAAACAAGCCACCCGCCCGATTTCGTGCAGTGGACTATAATATAAGGAAACCAAAGATGAACGCTGTGCAGACGTCTTGCCTCACTCGTGGTTGAAACACAACTGGTCTTACCTGGTCCATGGCGTAAATACAATATGGCGAAAGAATTTTAAATATATAAGGCGCATGTAAACCAAATGGGGAAATCTATTAAATGAACAACTGTCGTTTATATTTAATTAACTGAACTTGACCAGAACCGAAATTTAGATAAAATAAGAACACTCACAGAGGGTATGAAGAATAAAATGCTTGATATCCGATTATGTCAATACATTGACTTAAGTTATTAGAAAATGTAATTCTTAACAAATATGAAGAGTAGAAAAGAAATCAAATAACAAACTAGCACGCACAAATTGTAAATTTTAATTTTTTATTTTTCTAACTAATGAAAGATTGTGTTTTTTTGTATATGTTTTAGTATATTTTTGTGTTAAGTTATTATTTTATGGAATTAGTAAGATTCCGTACTGTTACCGATATAATGTTCTTTTTTAAGCGATTAATTAGTTTTGAATTATACGTGTATATTAATGAATTGAGCAATTTTTGGGTTCAATTTGGTTTATGTAATATTTCTAGAAACAAATGTTAAATTCCAATTCAGAAAAAAAGTTATATTGTGATTTGTGTTGGGGAGTTTTGTTTACTCCACCTATTATTTGTATGATTAATACAAGACAGGATTATAGTATTAAAATGAACCATTATCAATAAATAAATACTAAAATCAATTTAAAGCCTTAAATATTGTATTGTTTATCTTTAAAGCACAATTTGATTTTATTCTGCAATGAATTTCTTTATCCATTTTGTAGAATATCTAGTATACCAAAGACAGTCGGGATAAAAACAAGTAAGCTACGAAATATTAACGCCATTACAAAATTAACACATTATTATCATTATTTCCATGCGCTGTCTATTGGGCACACCTGTTACTATGACTCCACACTGGGAACAATACTGGCGCTTAACACACTGTATACGTTATAAATATAAAACATTTGCTGTGAAATCCATAGCATCAGATTTATGTAGTTACAATAAAATACGAGGTTTATTGTCGAGGCAATGATGGGTTTTATTTATACCGGTAAATAGAAAATACTGAATATCAGACAAGGCCTATTGAAAATAATATAAAAATTTATTGTCTTTACTATATAACTAGTAAAACTAAGTTTCGTATTATTTGGATACCAATAATAGATTACATACACATTAGGTACATCAGTATATTTATTAAAATAAAACTAAATATTATTATATTATTGTTATTGATCTTGTAGTTGGGTAATTTATTATTGTGAGTTCCATTACAGGTTATATTGAACTTTGTAACTTACCGGTTACATACATCTACAAAGCAATAATCTTAGGTTAGAGTATTTAAAATCACTTATAGGTTATAAGATTTTTTTTTATCTTACTCTATTATAAAGTAAATGAAAAGAAGGAATCTTTAGGTACATGTTATACATACAAATGAAAGAGACCAATCACCTCAACTATAAACACTTATGGATTTTTTTTTTGATTTTTTTACTTCAGTGAGGTAGATAAAAACGTTCAGTTTTTTAAAAATAATAATTTATTATTATTATTTACGTTGCTGGCGATCACCTCCTAAAAAACAATACCATCCATTAACAATACTCCTCTAAATAATAAATTATTTCCAAACAATGTCCAGGCAGTGTGAGAAAAAAAAGAAGGATAGAAGTAAAAATTTGGCTAGTGCCCAGAAACATTATAATCGTTACATGTACCCCTTTTATCGAAAACAAAGTTGTAAAATGAATGTAGTTTCCTTGCAACGCAATCCCGAACTCTGTTCATATTCATACATACAATTTAATCTTAATCTTATTTTTAAAAGAACTAACTCTACTCGCAAAAAGTATCCATTTATCCATTTATTTACATTTACATTTATTTACATCCATAAAAGATCCATTTATTTACAAAAAGTATTTAACCTATTCCCGATTATCCTCAATTTTCATAATTCAGTGAAAAACCGTTATAAACTTCTATCCTTATAATATTGTTTAAAAACCTTTTTCACAGTGTAGACGACAAATCATTGTCTAGCTCCCCTCAAAGTGACTTTCAAAAATATTGTAATATTTTTTCTAAACTCTATTGTAATCATTAAAGCTGAAAACTTAGAAAAAAATTGCATCTTATTATTTTATCCACTTTATGTATTTCCTCAAAACTAGCTCTCGTAGCTTTCAAGAAATCAAAAACCTTTTTTTATTATTTATTATAAAGTTTTTTTTTAATGTAAGTCAATAGACTTACACGTCATTATTATTCCCAACTATTTCCCGACATATTTTCAATATGTGTTATCAATTAACTCCAAAAAAGTCATATTTAAAACACGCCAAAAAAATATATCCAAAGTTTTTTTATAGTATCTAAATGTGTGAAGTAAACTAGTACACTCCTAACGCAAGCTTCACGATTGTCAGTTGCTACGTCAACATTTCCCGTTCACTTTGATTACGCAAATCTTTGCAGTTGAACAGAATCCTCTCGCATCGTAATACTTCTCCGATTTAATTCACAAACTACTTTTCCCATTTATTTCTTTAAATGTAGATTCTGTAAACTTATTTCAATATTTATAAACTTTCCTTATTGTTTCCTATTTAAGAAGAAATCACTTCTTATAGCGTTTCTTAAAATTATCCACGTTATTATTTCTATAAACAGGATGACCCGTAATCTAACGAATAGACTTTTTCCGTTGACTATACTTATTATATCCGATTTTTGGGTTATTTACTTATCTGTGATTATCTATTCATTAAACTTTTTATATTTTATTTATATAAAAATATGAACATATTTTAATGGAAATTCTGAATTTTAATTTTTTATTAAGTTAAAACATAATATTACAATCTAGGTATTTTTTTCCTTATTCTGTTAGGTCTAGATTAAACATTGGGTCAAAACTCGTACTAGGCTATTTGTGAGCTTGGGGCTACTTGAGTTGGAATTGTTTAACCTGTATGGAATAATTGTGTCCGTCAATATTCTCCGCCATTATAAATGTATCACTTATTAATTAATTATGTACTTATTGGTATTACCCAAAATTTTCGGCAAAATCAATTTAATAATTGATATAATGCTAACTTTATATCTGCGACCATATTTTTATGACATATAAAATTTGTTCAATATTTCCGTAATAATTGGGAACCGGTGTCTGATCTTCGATCTCATGCGATTCATACCCAATATTATTATACATAAATTATACTTCGCCATTTCATTCAATAACACGTTGTCCTACTACATTTAGTCTATTCCCAAGTAACCATATATATGTTAAGACATTTACAGACATGGTAATGCTATTTTTCTCCTAAAATATTATTTTAAGATGGAAATTAAGGATTTGTCCTAATGTTCCCGGCATCAGATATCAAAAGTAATAATTTTACTTTAGTACATTTAATACCTTCCAAGAACTATGCCTGAATTAAATGCAATCACTTGCATATCATTTGCACCTAAAAATATAATGATAATAATAATAATAATAATAATAATATATATTAAATAATATTTTATAAATATAATAATATTTATAGCATTTTATTTAGCAGTTAAAATTTTATTGATTTTTTTTTTAATTTGAAAAAATATTATTCTTTAACCCTGGAACAGTCACTCGACCCAAGTGTAGACACATGGTTTAATTCACCTACTCTAAAACACGTATTTTGAATTCAACATTACGCCCACTTAGAATCGTTCTATCTCAATAAATAAAATACCATTGGTAAGCTAATGTTCCGTAGATGCATAATCATCTGGTCTCTGCTCAAATAACTAATGTTTTGTATATGAACATATCTTTTAAGATAGAAATGTCTTTCGTTGGCATCCACGGTTTGATACAAACACTTCGCCCAAGTTTATCCCTGCAAGCATTGGTTAACAGAATGGTCATCGTGTGACTTGATCTTGGATTTTAGTTCCTGGACAACATGCAACTTGTTCGGATGACAGTATTAAAATGATTAGGTGATACACAATTTTGCAATCTAATTTGTTTACGATTATATTTACATAAATGTACTTTAATATCAATCTGTATAAAATCACTTAATTATTCGTCAATACAAATACATTTATAAGAGAAAATGGATTATATTAAATATGAAAAATGGGAATATGCCCCCTTTTCATATTTAAAATTTATTTTTTTAACAACGTGTAATATTTTTACTTTTAAATTTATAGCTTACAGTATTTACAGTATGATGTGGTTTTGTACTATTTGGGATGAGTTTTTCATTTTAATATTTATTTTAAATGTGACACATAATAGCATACGATATAATTCGCTAGTAAAAAATTTTCCCCATGATGTGTTGGAAATTACTCAGGTTTTATTACACATCAGAAGTATGAAAGGAGGCATGGTTATGATGATCATGTTTCTTACTGTCACACAACGAATTTATAGTGCAATTTATTCTCCGTATATGTCAAATGATGTCTCTTAAATATATTTCCTTACATACTCACACTGTTATTATATACGTAAGCCGTTATATGGTGTTTCGTCCAAATAAGTTAATGTTTGTCCTTATGATTAATTATAATTGTTTTATTTGTTTGTATGGGAAAAAATAGTATATAATAAATCAGCCCAGCATGTAAAGTGAATACTGAAATTGTGTATTTTATGAAAGGAATATAGGTTTTAAAAAATATTTGTTATGAAGTGTAGAAGTCAAAAGTTATGGATTCCAACCTTTAAACCGTAGGAAAAAGATTATGTGAGGGGAACTCCAGAATTACAGATATTTTGTTAGCAGTAATTTTAAAATAAAAAAATCAATGAACCTACTGTCAATTTTTTTGTTGTGATGGGTCAAATAATTATGGCAATGACGAATTATATCAAGATAAATATAAAATCAGAAACCTTTTAGGTTATTTGGATATTGCAATGCAGAATTAGGCATAAAGTTGAACTTTTCAAAATAAACATTTAAGTTAACATTTATTTTTTTGAAATAAAGTTGTTATGTTTCTTTTTTAAATTATTAGAATATGTGGTTAAGAATGATATTATCAGTTCTACAGCCCAAAAATGTGAAATATTTTTCAAGTTCTGTTCATTAATATCTTCCAAAGGATGAGTCTATTTGTGGTGTGACCAAAACCACTTTGTTTTTAGACACAACTAAATTTCGCCGACAAATTCCTCATAAAGTAGGAAAAGGAAATCATACGTTACATAGCTAATTTGTTTATGTAAAATATTACGTCGGAAAATGCAACTGAAACATTTAAAAAAGTATTAAATCGATTTCGTATACTTGCTAATCTTATGACATTTTAACATTAATTTTTTGAAAGTAACTTTATCGACTTTTAAAATTCTACAGAGAAATATAATTGATTCAGTTATCTTAGAAAAACACCACTCTCTCGTTTCTTACATATATCTTATTAGATACGAAGGAGATTGGAAAACTACCAACTATTCGTGAAAATTTGTTATAGTTCCGTAAAGGTATTTAGAAGTTAATAAAAATTTAAAAAACATAGTTGTTGAACACCAACTACCGAAGTACAAGGTTAGTTGACAGATCACGTCAGGACATCATCCAATTGTTCATGTATTTCGTCTCGTCTTAACCTGATACGAAAGTACGTATTAAGTTGTTTTATATTTAAAATGATATTTTAAATGTCGTCAACAAACTTTTAAATAGGCATATAGTATGCTACTATTTTGGTATGCAATTATTGTACATAAAAAGCAGTGAAAATCAAGTATATCAATTTTTAATAAATAAAAAAAGACAGAATAAAACACTATCTTCCGAACTTAAAATACATAAATTTTGTTAAAATGTAATATATATATATATACTCTAGCACATTATTTTAAAATAATAAAATGCATTTAATGTCGATAAATAAATATTAGTTAACACAAAGGAAAGGCTATGCTAATTATTGCATTAACCTTTTTAACTTTATTTACTTATAATCTTAAGATATCTGAGTATTAAATGTTTTTACTAAACTTTATATCATATATTATTATCTCAATATGCGATAGGATAGAGAGGTACTGAAATTCATTGCAAATTTTGCATTTGGAAGGATTAAATATATAAGATTTTTTAAATATATAAAACACTATATAAATATCAATTGAAAAGAATTACTACCTGGCGTGGACGCGAAGTAAGGTTTTCAACTTGTACAGCTGGTCCCGTACCACTAGTCATCGACCTGGATATTTGTTAGGCAGTCATATCAGCACTTGTCTAAGAACCCTGATTAGGAAATGTTGAGATAGTCATTTATTTTTATTATTTATTTTGTATGTTCTAATTAGAGTATTAAAAATGATTTAATATTTAAATAAATTATATTTAAGTCTGGATTGTGCCTAAAGTAAAATGTATAATTTCAACTAATTAGATAACAGATACAATCTAAGAAAATCTAATAAACTCATGTCTAAGACGTTTGTATAAGATGTGTACACAGAATATAAAATTTAATTATGATTAGTTTGTACACAACTTAAAAAAGAAGCTGTACACATTGTGACACCAGAATGGTGTTTGTAGCGGAAAAAGGTTTTGTGTTAAGAGACTGACTATGATCCTGGATTATTTATACATATTTAATTGACCAATATAAATAAATGGATATTATGTTAGAAATGATTTGATTATTTGCAATCTTGAACACGTGTTCATAAGTTATATACAGCCTATACATATATTTTAACGTCTAGTTACAAATTGAGTAAATTTTTAAAAGTCTGAAGGTTGTTAAAATGTTTTTGTATGTCAGATTGAGCCAACAAATGAGTTTTGTTCATGACATTAATCAAACTAAACGAGTCTAAGCTAGCTCTTTGACGTTGCAATCCGCAAAAATGTCCACCATGCGGGCTCTGGAAGTGTTTATATGACTGCCGCGGCGCCCTACTCACATCACTGTAACAAATCAGTTTTTATTCTTTCTAAATGTAATAAAGTACATTATTCTATTTTGAAGTAATAATTTGTGAAAGCTTTGAAACACATGTTCCACATTTTGTTATGACTAGGCCTACGGTTTGTCAAATGTCCACTGTGGGGAAATTCAAAATATGAAAACTAAATAATTTTCAAACAACGACAAAAACGAAACAAAAGTGAGTCTCTTTTCACAATCCAATTATGTTTATTTCACTACCTCAATGTACATTTCGACGACATATCCATCATCCTCAGACGGTTATAAATAGAAGCGGCAACCTTCTGAGGATGATTACAACGTCACGAAATAAACAGCTGTAACTAATTATCTATTTATTTTACAGGTAAATTTAGTCAGTTTAGCTTTTCATTACTACTGTTGGTGGAGATAACGTTTATATACTACGGTTGGCGATCCTCACATCGGTTCCTATCTAACAAACAACTCAACTATCCGCAATAATAAATAATATTATATAATCACTAGAAACACTAAGCACACGTGAAGTCTACTACTTACCAAAGGGTTTTGCTCTACCCTACCCTTCACTTGATTGGGAGGTGGGGCATCTGTAACAAACAACTCAACTATCCTCAATAACAAATATTATTATATAATCACTAGAAACACTAAGCACACGTGAAGTCTACTACTTACCAAAGGGTTTTGCTCTACCCTACCCTTCACTTGATTGGGAGGTGGGGCATCTGTAACAAACAACTCAACTATCCTCAATAACAAATAATATTATATAATCACTAGAAACACTAAGCACACGTGAAGTCTACTACTTACCAAAGGGTTTTGCTCTACCCTACCCTTCACTTGATTGGGAGGTGGGGCATCTGTAACAAACAACTCAACTATCCGCAATAATAAATAATATTATATAATCACTAGAAACACTAAGCACACGTGAAGTCTACTACTTACCAAAGGGTTTTGCTCTACCCTACCCTTCACTTGATTGGGAGATGGGGCATCTGTAACAAACAACTCAACTATCCTCAATAACAAATAATATTATATAATCATTAGAAACACTAAGCACACGTTAAGTCTACTATTCACTAAAAGGTTTTGCTCTACCTTATCTTTCACTTGATTCGGGGGTGGGGCATCTGTATCAAACAACTCAACTATCCTCAATAACAAATAATATTATATACTCACTAGACACACTAAGCACACGTGAACTCTACTACTTACTAAAGGGTTTTGCTCTACCCTACCCTTCACTTGATTGGGAGGTGGGGCATCTGTAACAAACAACTCAACTATCCGCAATTGCAAAGTATATTATATAATCACTAGAAACTTTATGCGCATGAAATATACTACTCACTAAACGGTTTTGCGCTATTCTAACCTTCACTATAAGGAGTGAAGGATAGAAACAAATAAACTATCCGAAATTACACATCATAATATGACCTCCTTTTGTGGATAAGAATAACATGTAGAGGATACAGCACAAATTACACTAAATAATAAAATAGGTAAAAATATACTGTTCACGTTATTCTTATATAAAGTTAAAGTCCAAAATTTAAAAAAAAAAATCTGATTTATATAAGTGGATTACCCACCGATAATTCCCCTCCACACGAACCCTACATCTGATTTTAACAAATATTTTATGATGATAGATAACAAAAACACATATATGGTTTCTTCTAGTTATCAACTAGAATACAAACATCTTTGATGCATAAATTTCACTAACTACTTTAGTCGACTAACTAAGTTCGACTAACTACATAATCAATTGTGCATTTATGTATGATAATTAATTGTGAATAAGTTAATTAATAAAAGAGCTTCTTTTCTTTAGTAACTGACGATATTTAATAGAAATGTACAAATACAAAAAACTGTAATCCACGAACCCATGTATGTGACGAACGGTTATAACAACAAACGATAATAATGAAAAATAATGATATATTATCATAATTAACTTAGACACACAAATTTCATTGATTGGAGGTTCATTTGTTTTTCAGACATTTTTGTATTTAGTATCAGATTATATATTACGAAACTGACTATAAAGATTAATTCTGTAAAGTACGAAAATACATTAATTTTATTACTTTAATTTTATGTGTGGAAATATCTTATTGGGAATTAAATTTATGACTTCCTTTAAGACTTGAGGACAATCTTTGTGATTGAGGACAATCCGCGGCCTAGTCGTTCTTGCATTGAATAGAGACTATAATGTTTTTTTTTTTTTTTTCAAAACATTTGAAATTTTTTGGGCAAATCGAGAATTGAACGTTCTAGAACATGTGGAGTTGAGTACACCGAAATCATCTCTTTAAAGACTTTATGCTGTAATTTCAACATGGAATTATTCTGCTTAAAGATGGTTTCAATAATAGTCAAAATTTTAAATATGGTAACTGGAATGAACATATCCCAGACGTAACACGACAGCACACACCCCGTTGCCGGTTGACAAGACGTTATATAAGCACAAGTATCCGATTGTTAAAATGTCCACTATATACTCTCCTGATATACTCCATCCGAACCTATACCATCTGACCTTTTTATATCTCTTTACAAACAAAATGTTTGTTTAGAGTCCAAAGATGCTGTGAAAACACAAGCGACGGAACTGATGAAGGCGGTATAACAGAATTACCTCTAGCTTTGCTTTCGGCAGGATTGAGTAGAGTAGGCATTGGAAAGGAGAGTTCATTGAAGAGGACAAACTTTGGAATCTATTTTTTGAGGAATATAATTTTTTTATACATTGGATCAGGTATTTACTAACCACACCTGGTATTACTGTTCATAGTAGTTACCTTAAAAATCTAGTAGTCTACTAAAATAAGAATAAAAAATAAAAGCCACCAATGGGAAAAAGAAAATCGTTTTAAAACATTAGGTTTTGCTTACAAGGTTTTCTGACTCTTGACCTCTAGATATATCAGATGAGATATAAATAAATTTAAATTATATTTACACGAATATGAAAAACTATATTATATTTGACTACCGCCAAATTTTCAAAAATTGCTCCCACATATAATAATGATATTGAGGAAAGTGCTGCTTTAGAGAAATTGACAAACCATGTTCCTACTCGCTTTGTACATTATATTCTCTAACATTATATTCAAACCATTTACTAGACAGAAAGTCATTATCTAACCTATAATTTACGTAACACATTACAAAACTATGTCTCATTTCAGACGATCAGGAAGAAAACTAATGTCATAATTTGTAAATGTATTATAAAACCGTAAAAATGTGAGGTAATGGACTGTTACAAGTTTTTTAGGAACGTAATTTAGATAAGTTTAGTTGTATATATTGACAAGTTTATCAATTTTAATTTCTGTTACAGTTAGACTATAAACGTAAACAAGTAATTTTCCCTTTTGATGCCTTTATTTGATAATGGAGTAAACTTTTACATAGATGTAATTATTAAATACTCAAAAAACTTTACACGAAGTTTTTTTACACAAAAAAAATAATCAATGTGCTAAAGCGAAAAAAGTAACTTTTAAAAGTAAAATATCCTATTGAAGCTCAAGTTTATACATTTTTACAGAAACGATATCGTTCAAATTTGTAGTAAATGTGAATTGTAAATATCTAATTCAAACTTCAAAGCAACATATGAAAGTAAATTTAATTTTTTTTGTTTCGTAATTGCTGGATAATCATAAACGTATATTTATATTGTTATCGACGTTGGTTTTAGTCATTATTCAAAATTATCAAGTAAATCCTTTCCGGCGTCAATACTATGTATATAAATTAATATATACATGTATTAATCGATGTATTACAGCATCGAGTAAAATTTCTTTGGTCAAAAGAAACAAAGTGTGAGTGATGTGTCATCAACAGAAGCTTAAATTTTCAAGAAAATTCATAATATTTAGTTTTTAGTTACTAATGTATAATTAATTACTTTGTTTAAAGTATAATAAACAAATATGAAGCAGTGAGTTATATTATTGTGTATATTTTTAAAAGCTTAATTTAATAATATCCTGCAGCTAATTACTTCAACTAATTTATAAAATAGGGCAGATAATGAAGAGTCGGGATAAAAACAAGCATGCAGCCGCTCGTTAGTAATGCCATTACAATTAACACAATCATTATTTCTCTACTCTCTCTATTGGATACAGCTGTTACTATCCCTGCACTCTGGGGCCAATAGAAACAATTAACACGGTCTAACCAGTATAAACAAAACAATAATAAAATTGTTCTCAATCAATATATAGCCTATTATATTAAAATATGACAATTTAACATGGCAATAATACGTTTTATTTATATGTTAAAGGAAACACTAAACCTATATCGGCCAAGTTTCTTGTTAATGATCGGTGCACTATCTTTTCGATTGTTAATATAAAAAAAAAAAATACTAAACAATACTATTTGTCGACAAAAATGATAGAAAGTTGACAGAAGAAAAAAAAGTAAACAACAATTTAGATTTTGTAGGTTACATTAAAACATATTTATATTCCTAAATAAGAGCTAAACTTTATTCATTTGTGACATAACGCCGTTTTAAGGATAAAAAATATTACAAGATGGAAATAAGTTTAAATGATGGTGGTTAAAGTATGTTTTAGTTTGTTTGAAGTTATTTCTGAACGTTACACTTTTTATTATTTAAATAGGTTTGGGTCATTCATTTTCTCACTTTATTCAAATTGAATAAATTTTTTAGATAAGATTTCGATTAAATATGTCTTCTATAGCCAATTTAAGAACATTTTGGGGGATATTACATATAAGTAAGGATTTTTTTTTAAGTGGCTTAACACTTAACAATATATTGGTTTAACAATATATTTTGCTTGGATTATAAAGTAAAAGCACATTGTTACGAATAATTTTAATAAAATTGGGTTTTCTTTTGTTTTTGTCTTATGTCGGTTACCAACAACGTTTGAGTTAAAAATAATAATAATTGTTGAGATATGGGGAACATTTACGCACATATCTTATTTTATTAAAATCGATCCACTTGTAGTATGTTGAGTAACATAGTATACTACCACCAGACAGACAGGCTACAAGCGGACTACATATATTGGAGGCAGGAAATATTAATACAAATATCGATCTTAAAGCTAATTCATACAATGCATGAGTTTTCCCATAGCCTTCAATATATCTTAACATACATACTAACGAAAACATCTATAATTAACTTCCATTTTTAAAGTCGGCAGTTGAACAATCTTACATATTATATAATTTATAATTTCTAGCAATCGTTATAATTCATAATTTAGACAAATTAGTTGTTGTTCTCATCCTTTCTGTTAACCGTAGAGATTTTACAGTATTTCATTTTCATGACCATAATTATATACTATACGAATAAAATGCAAGGATGTATTTTCCGAATTTCTCGCAGTTAATACGTTGTTCAACGTGATTCTATGATGCTGTACAGCATCCAGGCTCTACAAGGTCAAAAGCAGACACTTTTGTTTTCGCTTCTTCAAAGATCTAAACAAAACAACAAGCCATTACAATAAATTATTGATTTGCAAATTCTCATGTCTATTATACAAAAGATACTGTTACAATCTTTCACAATAGAGAAATTTCATCTGCAGAAAGGTACATACTGAATTGATGATGTTGACATCACACTATGTAACTTGTACGTACCTATAGCATGATTTAAGACTACTCCACTAAGATTGTCACTAACCCTCCATAAAGCCAAGTTGTTTCAAATATTATGTTGTTTCAAAAATAGCCAAGTAACCTAAATATGCTAGTGTTCTACTATACAAAAACTGTCCATACGGCAAAAAAATAATAATAACTATATTATAGTAATTTCTAGTAAAAAGGATTATTTATGACATTTATGGAACTTTAATTGCTTTCAAATGTGTTATTTTTCTTAGTGTATTTATGTTTTACTTTTGTTCGTAATATTTTATTTTTTCATATCGGTAGATAAATTTATATGACGATAAAAAGAGTGATCGGTATTTCTTCTATAATATATTTGTTTTGAGATATCATGATTCTTAAACATATTGTTTTTGGAATGATGTATATCTGTCGTCACTTTACAGCACAAACGAGACGAACGATTTGAATAAAATTTGTTATTTGGACAGAACGTTGTTTTCAATATTATTAAATAACTTATAATTTTTAGGTACATACTATGAGATAAAAACACAAAATTCCGATTTGCAAAAATCTTCCAAACAATTTTTAAATGTTGATAAAATGCAGCCTGAGGAAACTCAAAAATCAACTCTACCAGTTGCATTCAAATTTGGTAAATGTAAAGGGTAATGACTTAAACCAGCGGTAAAAATTGTAAATAGTAGAAATTATCATTATGAAATAATTTCTCGAAAACAATCCTTGACCACCGATATTTAGGCTTTATGACATCTTATGGTATTTATACTTCCAATGTTTATCACACAAGCAAAAAATATTCAGATATTTTTTTAAATAAATAACCTAAATAAATACCATCTATAAAATCTAAGACGGCGTCCAGGTTGATTTTCACTTTTACTAACTGACAGTTTTTGGTAGTAAATAGTGTTCGTTGGTTTTGAAAAGGTATGAGTGAGTATATTTTGCCACCACATATATTCAGAGGACCTCTGAAACGGATATCTCTTAAAAAAATAATTCATATTTTGCTTCATTACAAAACATTCTCTATATCACTAAAAATTATATATACTCTATATGAAAACAATCATATATACTCTCACTAAAATTAAACAGTAAATCAATTTAGCCTAAGTAAATACCGATAATATTAAATTTACATTACAAAAAGTAACAATTCTGAAACTAAAGTAATTTAAGAACAACTCAAGTCACTTTCATTGTACTTGAATCAGAGACAGAATATTGGATTTTGATCTTGTAGACTTTTAATTTGTATTCCATCCCTCAAACATTTTAAACGCTCTCATTGTTTCCTTTGGTTAAAATTAGTTTATTATTTTTTCTTATTGTTGGAGGTTTGAAAGCTGAAGAACTATACCAATAAGTAACACGACAAAATTCTATTTTCGAAACATAGTAACGAATAAATATTATTGATTTGTATTTGGTTCTGGGAAGGGTGATTGAGATAGTTTATGCAATGTTTTTGCTCCGTTTATTTAATAATGCATAACGACATGTACTCGTATTTTTTAATTTAATGTCCAATGTTTACTAGGTTATTATTATTTTTAATGTAATATGAATTATTATTATTTATTACTATATTTGTATTTATTTTAAACTGACTTTTACGTATATTCTTGTAATATGAATAAAAGGCAATATAAAGATATTATATCCCATTGTTTGGACCCAAGGTGTTCAGATGATTCTTAAATGATTCACTTTTTTAATGTCTTTGCTTCTATTTGTTAAGCTAATGAAGACAGGGAAGCATATTTTACAATGAGTTAAATTTTTTTATGCCAACAACAAGCTCCTCCCCAGACTAATTTATACCCACGTACATACCTCAAGACATTTTTCTAATTATATCTCTACTCATTGAATCAATAAACCTAGAATGGTGTGGTTTGTGTCTGATACGATAACCCCTTTAGGTCTCTCTCTAGCAATTAAAATTCCCTAATATTGCTCAATAATGGCAGATTTTTTTTTTCAATTTAATTTTGTGTTTTTTTTTCAAGTAATATTTGAAACTTCAAAGAACAAATATTAAGCATTGCCTGACACAAACGAAATAATGAGAATGTTTAAATATTTGAGAGATTGTTTAAATTATAAAAGATTTGTTATTAACATCGGTCCACACGTTTGTTTTGTATGGTGCTACACATGCGACAGACGACGATAGACACAATTCCCAAATTACTACGATTTTGGTGTCACATCACCTTACGCACATATTTATGAAACGTGCGAGGTTAAAGATTAATTTTATAGAGAGATTTATTATAAAGTTAAGTTAGTTTAATTTTATTGTAAAATATGATATTTTAGGAAACTTAACGCTTATCTAAGTTTATTTTAATGTATTCATAACGTTTACATTAACGTAATCTGCATTAAAATATTTAGAATAAAATTTCAAATTACATTCAAGACAGTTACCATATTACATTTCAATAATAACTGGTAACAAAATATATATTTTATCTTTAAAACAATTGAAATGAAAATAGTAGATATCGAAATTTATATTTCCAACTTAATATCGTTATTTTGTATTAAAACGCACTGTCACTGGACTTGATCATTTCCTGTTAAAATGATTCAAATTAACATGGAGAACTGAATTTCCAGACTTTCACTGAACCAAATAGAAAAGATGGTAAATCGATTTGGTTAAAGGGTTTAGTTGTTACAACTTAATTATATTCCTACAATTAATTCCGTTTTTTTAAACGCAACTTTTAAGTTTAATCGATATAGCTAATTGATCTGTGTAAAAAAACACAAAATAATACGATAAACTTTTTTTCTACAATCATAGATTTTTAGTAAATAAAATTTAATGACAGTGCACTTAACCAATTCGTTTGATTATAGCATATGTCGATTGTTTCGAATTTATCCATAAACGTTAAACGTCCTCTTCAGAATTGTTTATATATTTTGCATAGTAACCACAGAATTTGTATAACATTCCTGATTAGTTATGATATTATTTTCCTTGGTGCTACAGATCTGGCTTCTACTACCATCACCTGATGTGAATCTCGTCGGTCCCACAACGAACATCTCCACCTTGGGACACCCATTCCTTTTAGGTCCTCCTTAATATCGTCCATACTCCATAGGAATTCTCCTAGGCACCCTTACTATTCGACTTCCGTAAAATATTTTCCCTCCCTCATTTTCTTTATGACATACATTGGAAGGGACCTGTCCGCCTCAAGGTTGCTGTTTTAATTAAAATAACACTTCAGGTTCTCCACGTTGGGGTTAGTTATCCTTCATATTACCCTGTTATATATATATATATATATATATATATATATATATATATATATATATACAGGGAGGATCGAAGTTAGTCTTATATATTTGTTGTAGGTAAAGCGGCGTATATTGCAATTTGCTATACCCAACACCCTTGGTTTGACAAATTGTTTTAGGTTTTTTTCTCTAATCGGTATTTTCTGCGTTTTTTGTCTTCTGTAAAAATTTGTTTGAAGTTCGTATTTGCAAAATATACAATACATTTCGTATAAGACTAAATTTATATTCATTGTATAAAATACAGGAAAATACTGAAAATTATTGCTTAAAGTTAAAATTCCTTATAATTTCTAAAAATTTAAGAATAGTATAAAATATAAATCTTTGTACTCTTTACTTCAAGTAGTGTCAAATCTTGTAGAAAAACTTACATATTCACACGATGTACAAAAACCTTGGCTTTTTTGTCATAGTAATCAAATAATGATTGTCTAAATAAAAAACACATACTTTAGCCTAAAAATCACATACTATTTAGCATAATATGAAAGGGCAAGTATACCTCCAAAAAAAAAAACGGTTTTGTTAAAGAGTTAAAAAGGAAGTTCAACTCATTTTTCAACAACAAAAATTTGCACAGAAGTAATAATACATAATAAAATTGTTCTAATAATAAATAAATACATCCTGTATACATTATTGAAGACACCCCCCCCCCCAAAATATGCACCAATTAAATATTGAAAATATATGGGTTTAAAAAAAAAGTTTATAATTAATTTTTACATTTTCTCCAATGATTTTAGAGTTTTCAGACACTTGTCCTGTTACTATAACTATTCGTACTTAGGTTTTATACACTAAGAAGTTGTTTAAATTTTGTATTAAAAAATAGTAACTATTCATATCCTGATTTTATTAAATTAATTTGTTCAGATCACTATTGTACAAGGATTCTATTCTTGGTAAGTATGGCGAGATCTAAGACCGAAGTTATCTTCTATAATTAATATGTCAATACACTCAAAAAACTAACATCATCTTATATAAATCACATTTACTGCACAGTGTAACTCAAATCACACCGGAAATCACCTGAAGTTTGCAATTGACAGTTATTTCTTTAAATAAAGAGATAAATAAACCTGCAATAATTACATTTTAAATATAATATAGTTATAAAGTAAAACGGGGCACGTTTCTACATGTTACCTTCAAAACACTCCATTAATTTTAAAACAAAAACGATTTTTACACAGTGTACAAATGAATAGTTAAAACCTTTTAAAACGTTTCATGTAGGATTTCTAAATGATGATAAATTAGTTCTATCCTAGAGTAATTGGAACTAGGATTAAATCTCTCACTTCCTCTCTCTCTCTCTCTCTCTCTCTCTCTCTCTCTCTCTCTCTCTCTCTCTCTCTCTCTCTCTCTCTCTCTCTCTCTCTCTCTCTCTCTCTCTCTCTCTCTCTCTCTCCCTCTCTCACTCTCTCTCTCCCTCACTCTCTATCTATATCCTATATCTATCTACCTTTCTCTCTTTCTCTCCCCTTCTCTCACTCTCGCCCGCTTTAAAAGCATCCATTATACAAATATTGAATCAAATTAAAAGTGCTCCAATGGAGATTTTACACAGGAAAATAAAATAATTATGATTCTTAAGTTTCAGCTACATAAGTCTTTTGTTGAGTAATCAGAAATAATTACTTGGCTAACATACTATAATAACTGCAAGACAAATAGTTATTCAAATCCTTGTATATTTATTTTACGTTTACCTAGACTTTAGACTCAACGTGTTTATCTTTTCTGTCAAAATAGAAATTGAATATAAATTGAATATAGTGTATTTCAAACTTAAATTCATTATAATACATTCTTAATCAAGAAGTCAAATACGAGTTAAGAAAAATAATAGTTGTGAAGGGCACATGAAAGTGAAAAATGTTAGAAATATTACATAAATTCATAATTAATTTTTTAAAGTAATTACAATAAGAACATAGAATATTATTAAATATATTATTATTGTAGTATTATATTGTATTTATCATTAAATAGTAATTTAAATAGAAATGTCTTATAATGAATACTCATTAATAAATTTTCATGTAATTATAGTAAATAATTTCCTAAAACAAGAGTTTTTAAATTTTAATTAGGTACAGTATGAATTTATAAATTAATTTTAAAGATTCGTAAATTATACATTTTAAAGCCTGTATTAGACTTTTATATTTTCATCTTTTTTTTTTCAGATAAGATGTATTTTAAAACTAATTAAACATTGTTCAACAGAAGTCCGGTTTGACTTTAATCCCAGGAAGAATAAAGATCGTTAGACCGTCCGTCACTGATCCTGCACTAACGTTCATTTTTCTCATAAAGCCGTGCGCAATACATCGTATTTTATAATGTCCAACACATCATTAATTATCCCAAAAAAAGGAACTGTCATGTATCTTTCGTCTTTTACAACATATTGAAAAAACAAATTGTTTCGTTCCACAAAACCAGGATTAAGGTTTGTTGTATAACCATCTATTACCTTTACCCTACACATAAAAAAATACATACAATATTTTTGTCGGTCAAATAAAATTAGTTTACGCTTCATTATAATTTAATAATACTAGATGAAACAACTTGTAATAATAAATAACTGTTTACCCGATCACGGCTTCGCCCGTAATAATAATTAATATATAAATACCCGTGATTCGCAAAGTAGAAGATACATATTTAAAGCTTGTGTTTAGTTGCAAGTGCGATTCCTTGAATAACACTTTTCTAATGTCCCACACATTAGAAATGTGTTAATATTTACATTTACAGTAAAAACTGCACATGATATGTGATGCATGAAACTACATCGATTATAAAGGACTTTGTATTAGATATTTATTTTAATTTTTATATATATTTTTTTTTGCAGTGGTAATGAAGTAGTCATTACAATGGGACTACCAGAATTTTAAAACACTTCTTTGTAAACAACGTTTTTTTTGTTTTCCCTTCTGGCTCTCCCAGACTGTTGGGAAAGCTAACTCTTAAACAGGCTACATATAACTTACCACGAGAGACTGTCTTCCCCCAGACCAACGCCAGCCATTTTGAAACACTGCCCTTCAGCTTTTTTAATTGTCATGGCGAAACAGATATTGATAGAAAATTGGAGTCTTTTGAAGTGGAAGTGGTAGTCTGACGAAATTAAAGGATAGAAGGTATTAAAAATTCTTTTCCACAAAGACAACCAGTAAATATAGTTGCCTCTATAACGTTTCTGTGTAAAGATTTTACCTGAAGTCTGGTACCATTACAAAGTTTCAGTGCTATCAAGTTTCTCATCAGCATAATGGGCGCCCCAACTTGAAATGAAGGTTGTGAGGTGGTATTCTAGGAGTGTTGAGTGTGTTGAGGAACTCTACCGGATAGTGAATAGCTTCTCTACTTCTAATACGGAATCTACTGACGGAAATTTAACAATTTCGGACGGAAGCTGTTCGAATAATAAGTTATTGATAGTGCTGTTGTGTTGTTTTTGGAGGTTCAATAGCACTTTCTCTGAGTCATGTTACACCATGTGTACTTGTTAAGTCTTGAAAAAATTATTCAGTCAATGTCTTCAGGTCTTTTACAACTTGACATAGATTGTTTGGGATGCTAACTTTTCCATCTTCGTCTTTGAACTTTCCATCACCAATCTGTAGTAGTAAGTTTGAAAAATACTCCGCTTTTATCTTTATTCCGCCATTACTTTTTTTTTTTTTTTTTAGTGATAAGTATGTCCTGTAGAGTTCTCTCTACGAACTCTAATCCTTTTTTATAAGCCATTGTGCGCTCACCCCTAACTATCAAATTACACTCTTTAAACAAATTGGCTGTGTCATTTTGATTTGTTATATTGTAGAGAGGAGTATGGCATACGTTTAAATTCAGGGGTCCTTTAAAGGTGGGCTATTTAACCTCCATCCAACAAAGTAACTGTTGTACCTGAAGAAGCAACAGCAATAGAAATATTGTTGTATTTTCTAACGCTGACAAGGAGTAGGTTTATTAGGAACTTATTTCCAGTTCCGCCTGGTGCGTCGAGAAACATCAGATGACCAATTTTATTATTAATGTTGCACATAAGATCGTTTATAAACGGTCTTCTGATGTACATTGAGTTTAGGAACATTGTTAGCAACAATCTCAGAAAGGTGAACTGTAATGTAAAGCTCCTTCAGGTTGTCTGGAGTTGGCAAAGTCTTGTATGATATAAAAAATAATATGTTTTCTAGACCTTGTAAGCACTTGTAAATAATTGTCTTATGGTAAAATTCAACTTGAAACAAGGACTTTCAATCTCAATCTGCCGCCTTATATCTTCTGAAAGGCTGTCTTTGTGTTTCTCCTAGAGTGCTAAAGGATCTGAAACTTAACAAAATGCCAAAATGACAGAAAACAATTCTCGGATCCTGCGCGGCGAATCTGAAGTAGAAGCTTCTTCTAGGGTGCGATCCCGCATCTCCAGTGCTCTACAGGTAGACTGGTACGTAGGATGAACGATGCCAGATACATTTTTCAGATCACTAAAGTACGTAGGTCACCACCCAAGACGCGATGTGGCTTTACTCCTGGGTATTCTGGAACGCCTTTTCCTAACTTTCTTCTGCCAAACTCGTTATTCTTCTATACGTATTTTGTTGGTACTTCTCAGTAAAAAAAAATTGTGGCTAAGGAATCGGTTTTACAGAGTTCAATAAATGTTGTTAATGTAGTTTTTGGTGGATGTTGAACTTTCTCAAGAAGATTATCCGGATTTAAAATACTCTTTGGCCGTTCTCAAAGCGGACTGCTAACTACACTAAAGGTGGGTACCTTTCATGTACGGGAAAACAGAAAACACCTCAAGCAGTTTTGGAACTACTTATATAGCGGCCTGATTCATACTTGGAGACTTCGTCCCACTCATTTTCCAACCCAACCAAACGCTGCCTGAACATTTGCTTAGTTCACGTATTTACAAATATACTTAATCGGCTTGACAGATTTGCACAGGTGAACATTTATATGTGCTAAGAAAAGGCAGAAAAGAACATAATTGTAAAGTACCACCCACTGGTTGTCAAGAATAACTCCTTTACGTCCTGAGTCCCCTCGTACATGTAATGGTGTCCACGTGTAAAACTGGATGGTAGAACTACCATTTTTCCTATTTCATTGGTTTGCCCATTAATTTTGCACATCGTGTCCCGTAGATGCGTATAGTTCTCAGACCACAATTTACTCTAATTTTTACTTATAAAGTTGAGTCTTTCTGTCTCAATTTTGGCGTGCATGTCGACGATACACTGATTCAAGAGACTGCGATAAAGTACCGAATAGTTGTGCCGGCTATCTCTCTCCATTATGCGGAATGAGTAAAAGTATAAAGCTATTACGGTTTTCTTTAGAGGGGCTTTAGTATTTGAATCGCACTGCGGAATGGTAATAGAGTAGCCATCTTTACCACGGCAGAACATAAGCGCATATTGCAAATCATCATAAGTTCGATGTGTTTCACATATACGCATAACATAGAGTCTCTCTTGTTAACAATGATGTTTCTCTTGTCAAATTCTTGGCCTACGATCACTAGAGCCACCTCACTTGTTGAGGGTGCATTGAACCAACCCTTATGTTCATCTACGGGCATCTGTCTAAATGTATCACAAATTTGAACCCTTTGTCCTTATGGAGCAATTTCTATTGGGGGTATTGAAAACTTTGGTATAAGGGTCGTGATTGTTTAACCCTGTTTGAAGTTGGGATACTAACAAAGGCTGCACACCGGGAAAATCGTGACATATAGTGGTTGTTTATTTTTTGTCATCTCCAAGAAAATATGTTTTAAAAAATGAGGGATTTTGTTGAGGCGAGTACAACAAACTTCCTATTATATGATAAACTTGTCTTTGTACTTTAATAGTTGGCATGAAGTTCCCTTTTTTATTTCCTTGGCTCGGAAAGATGTCAATTGAAACAACCATTATATTTTCTCATCTTTTTACCAAAAACTGTTCAGAATGTAGATGCTCTCTTGAGAGAAGGCTGTAAAGTTGTTATGGAAGTTTTCCAATGAGATGAAGGTGGACTTTTCATTGCTACACAATCCACTTTATTAGTGTTACACTTATTTCATCCACTTATTAGTGTTACACCATTTGCACTTTATAATTTCACTTATTGATAAAACCATGTCATTACTGTAGTCTGTAGTGCAGCCATATTTGATGCCTGTCAAACATTTTACTATTCATTGAATTATTCTTCTTTTACCGTTTTACTTGGAAACATAGGCTCGGTTCCCTTCAGATTTGTGTTAATTGAATTTCTTAACTAAAGCTCTAGTGATCTCTGGATGTTCTTGATTTTATTTCTTAACTGAAACTCTATAAACTTCTGGATGCTTATCATTGTATTTTTTAACAGAATCTATATGAAGATCTGGATAATTTTCACTATATATTTGACTGCTGTTATATGCCTCTCACGGTTTTCTTGTGAATATTTTTAATGGCTGCCCTGTGTCTTATTCTTCTGCTGTTATCACTAAACCGGGCGCGTGGTTGGCTTCCTCGTCGTTTCTCACAGGTGGGAACTACATCACTTCCATCAGAGTTTGCCGGGCCCTTCAGTAAAGCTTTCAGCATCAGTTGTTGGTAACAGTGAGTCTTGGGAGTCATTTGCAGAAGATGTGCAATCAGAAATAGAATCATCTTTGTTTTGACTGCAACTAAAGGAGGCCATTCATGCAGCGAGAGTTTTTGTTCATGGGGCGTAAGTACTTCATCTACTGGAATGATCGGTTCAAAATTTGCCGTCATAATAGGGCCTGAATACCTCGTTATCATAACTGGCTTCCCGTCACCTGGCTCCCCAAAACATCATGATCAACACACCATCTCGATACTCCTGAATATCATAAGGGTAAATTTCACCAGCAGCCATGACTTCACTGCAAATAGCAGTAGTGTAAATGTGGTGCAAAGTGAAATTTCAGATTGATATTGTGCCTTAGTTCTGTAATCTATGTTCCACGCGGCATCGTGGTATAAGGTATGAGCCGTCGCCAGTTGTTGGAAATGTGTTGTACGACACTGGCCCGTAAACCATGAGCGTGTTAGTCAGTACCATACATGAAATACGATAAGGAGTAAAAGAAACATGATCCATATCTTGTTCTGTGAATTACTCTGTGAGGCACCACTACACCATCAATGGATCCGTTCGATTGTAAATTACAAAAATAATAAGTGAAAAGGGGAAAATTTATAAACAAAGAAGTATAAAAACTTAGGAGCAATTTTTGTAAGCCTTATTATTACACTAAAAATGTATAAAAATATAGTACTACGGTACTATACAACTGAAAAAAGATTGTGCAATTTTCTGAATGGTAAAAGAATTTTAAAGTTTATCTGAAAGTAAAAAAAAAAAAACCTGGGAACTTATTAACACGAAATCAAACTAAACCTCAATAATAATGGGTATCAGTTTTTATGGATTAAGTAAAGGATTAAGTTTTAGGATTAATTGAAGTATGGACGTCTAGGTAAGTATGGAAACATATAAAATCAACAGTACTTGATAGAAGTTCGTAACTAAAAACTTCAGCAATGGAAGGTTGAACGTGGTAAAAACAGATGTTTACTCCATATAATTATAATTACTAAATGAGCTGGTTAAAACAGATTGACGCAGGCAAGTGTAACGTAGCGAGATTGCAACAGGACTGATCTGATCACCTGACTTCTGTTTGCACAAAGCGCTTATCAGTAGGCCTGCCTGATCATGTGATTGTAGTCACCGTCTTTACTCCTTCTCCACTTATAAACCGGCCAACTCAGATAGAGTGGTTATCACTTGATATCAGTAGTTTGCAGTATTGTTGTGTTGGTAGTACTGTATTTTTAAGACGTGTATCGTTCTTGACTTTCAACTTAATGCAACCTTTATTACCATTTCTAACATAGTGTAGGTCAACAATTGCATTACCCATACTGAACCGTGAACATTTATATACCTCATACGGTACTATAGTTTTTTACTGAATCAACCTACAGTCCTACATACAAATAATGTTGCTTTTTTTACGTTTATGTAATAATTTAAATTAAATGAAATCCACATATATATATATATATATATATATATATATATATATATATATATATATATATATGTAAAAACAGAAACAAAAAGATATACGAACCAATGAGATAGACCATAAACATTTCAAAACCAATCGGCTGAAAGCAGTCATTACATTTTGTGTTTTGTCATATTTTTTATTCTTGTGTTTAGGGCTGATTTTTACCTAAAAAAGTACATTTTGGCAAAAATCGTACACCGTGAAAATCAAGCATGTGAAAGGAAGAAATGTAAGCAGTCTCAGCTCTTCACACCTTCTTATTCCTGTCAATTAGTGAAGAGTTCGGTTCTTGTTTAATATGCTTATAAGCGAATTAATATACTTTTAATATTTGTTAGTGAGCACCTGTGAGTAGGCTTCATTCCAAGTTTCATTGCAATCCGTGCAGTAGTTTATGAGAAATCGTGGTCAGTCTGTTAGTCGTATTGGGTTATATAGATATAGATTATTTGTCTACCTTTCAAATGAATTTACAATGATGACCGTTTTAATCAGAAATGCTTTCTAAATAAAAAAAAAACTTATTTTACATGAGACTTATTAAATGATTTTAATTCCTTATCATTCTGAGAATATTTTATATTGAATACGATTTAAAATATGAAATAAATATGACATATAAATATGAAATTTAAATATGAAATATTTAAAATATGAAATAAACTAAAATATACTCTATAATAAACTTATTTTTAAATCATTAATGTGATATTTATTGTTATATAATGTATATATTTGACAGAAATATAATATACATTTACTTACACATCTTAATAAAAAATAAATATTATAAATAAACTTTTAAACGTTTGAAAAACTGCATTAATTTAAACTGATACTTTAGTTTCACTCTATCTGCTTGTATATTTAAATTTTATATTGAAACATTTCAAGTTTACAAAAGTATAATTATGTAAAAGTAGACAATAATAGATTAACTAATATTTATAATAATGGCAAATAAGCTATTGCATCGTGTTAGAAATATTAGAGTTATTACAGCTAAATAAATAGCAGGGTATCTAATCTTTTAACATCTTAGCACTGTTTAATTGAAAATTCATGTTAAAAAATAGTTTAATTTTTTACATACTATTAATTAAATTTTATTTATTCAAACCAGATTATTCTAACAATATTTATTATATTTAAATTTAGTTATTCATTTTATTCATTCTTATTAAATACATTCCCTTCTATATTAAGTTTTTTTTAATTATTAATATTATCATATTTTTAGGTTAGGCCTACTTAGTATTTAATTTCATTTATGTTAAAACTTTATTTATGATTCTATCTCAATAATATTTAAATTTACTTTTGATTCTATATATAGTTATTAAAGATTTAACATTATTCATTCTATTTGAAGTATCCTTACAACACCATTGATTATAACACTGTACTGCATTTTATTAGTAAGGTATTTATAATGTGAATAGTCTCAATATGTACAAATATAACTAAATTATATCTCTAAATTTTTTTGTGGAATTGTTATTTTCAAAAGATGAATTAAATTATTAGTAGCATACGCTGAGTCTAAGTAACGGTGATTAAATTTAACTAACCTCTTTTGCTTAAAGGGATATGCATACCAATATTTTAGGTAAAGCTTTAGCTTTAGATAACAGTTGACGCAGATATCTTTTCTCTCTATTGATTAGATTGGGAGAGCAGCCGTGCGTGTGGAAGAAGGATCTTTCATTGTACCGGAAAATTGAGAATCATGTCTGGAAATTGCACTCAGTAGGCCTATGCCTTGATACAACCTAACTGTTCTCCAATAGTTTATTATAGGTATATTCTTGTGTATAATGTATATGTTATAATACTTAAAACAATATTACATGTATTTCGCTATTTTGTATGCAGTTAATACATAGTTAGTTCGGTAAGTAACAAGGTGACTGTATATAATAGTATATTTATGGCGGTATGTACTCAATAGCGTCTTTAAAAGATATTTTTGAACATAGCACTAACTTATTGCAATATATGTAGGCTACAATGTATAATTTAGAAGAGATAAGAGGATGGTCTAATATAATAAACTGAACTCATAAGTCAAAGAAAATACAACTTTATATAAGGGAGTAATTAATAATGACATATATATTAAGGAATGTAAAAAGTGTTCAAACTTCGAAGTCAATATATTTTTAATTTACCGAGAACACTCGATGTCATCCCATGCTGTTCTGAAATGTCACATCGTTTTCTCGTTCGGTTTGTTTATGGGAGTAGGGGAGAGGGAGAGATGGGACTCTCAACTTACTTGGAGTGGAGTTTGAGACCACAAAATTTGATCTGTCAGAAACAATCGGTAACTGCCACTGGGGGAATTGTATCCTAGGGCAGAGTAACGACGTCACACAATATTTATCAAAAGCATTCCCATAGAGAGTTTATTTTGAAGTACAAAATTAAATTTAAAGATGAAATATCTTGAGTTAAAATAGTTGTTCAATATATTTTATTTTATATCATATTTTATTTTAAAATATTTAAAAAATAGAACAAAACATGTTCTGTAATTTAAAAAGTACAGTTTGCAAGTGGTGAATGAATACTTTTGTTTTAAAATAACTTTAACATTATACTCTATTACTAATCTTTTAATTTAATTTTTGTCTAAAGTATAGTTCTTGTATTCGACGAACTATTTTTAGTTGATTTATAAAATCTAAAACCTTAAAAAAATAATACAAACAATAAATAAATAGATAACTGTACACTATATACTGTGTCTAAAAAGTCAGCAACCCGTTGATTATTAGACAAATGGCTGCAGGTATAAAACAATTAACGTATGGGAGTCAGTACAGATTCAAAAAATCTTCTTTTTTAAGCACTCGTAATAATCCGACACCATATTGATTTCCGCCATTATGAGTTTAACTTACAAAATTTAATGGGAATGGGATAATATGGCAACCGATTTTAATGTGGTATTTTAAGAGGAAATCGATTGTGAAGTCAGTTTTTCGTTAAACCCATTCACTCACGATTCACAAGCCATTATCGGAACACTTCTAATAAAAGTGTAGGTATGATACTGTTATTGAATTATTAAACAAACAGCTGAAGATATTAAAAAAAGGTGAAGTAAAGTTTTAAACAACTTTATTAGTTTATTAATAAATTTTATTTAAATAACCGCATTTTTTAAATGAGTACAGGAAATAGATTCATTATTTTTTTCTAAATTAGGCTTTTATAACACCAAGTACCATGCATGATGTCAATACCGTAATGATGAAATAATATCATTTACCGTTTAAAAAGATATGAACAATCAGCCGTTCTAACTAATCAGCTGTTGTGTAATATTAAAACATATTATATTTTAATTAAATCTGACTGAGTAAGGGGGTATGATTAACAATGTTTTGAACGTATTAAACAGCTGTTTCTTTAACATTGTCGTCTACCATACTCTGTTGGCGTACAGCTTTATTACGTATTACTAAAAAACACAAAATTTTATTATACTTGTTACATGTTATTACTGGGTGCCTCGATAACTTTGTTGTTCTTCAAGCTACGGGAAGATTTGACAATACAAATTTGTAGATATCAAACAAAATGTTGGTTCTATGCTAATCTTTGGTGTTGTAGACAATTACCAAGAATTGATGTTTTCAGTTTTTGTTTATATGCTACTAGTGTAGGTTCAATAAATAATTTTTAATTCAATACAGAATCTGTTGTGTCGTGGTACATTTTTGATGTCCAAAAGAAAGTGTTTTTCTAATGCCATTAGTAGTGAAAATAATATAGATTATGCTTAAGGTATTTAGCTAGGTATAAGTAAATTTGGGTAATTATTTACAAAGAAAGTCATGGCTTTTAAATTTTTTTTAACATGTTAAAAAAAAATCTATGACTTTCTTTGTAAACAATTACCGTAAATTTGTATTAAACATGACATTAAGTGAAACGAAGGGAATTACTCTGGTCATGATGCGTGGTTAGGTTAGATCCCATAAAGACGTGGGGTTTTGTTTCATAACGAAATTCCAAACAGTGTGCCCATTTCCAGAACTGGCGTAACAAAAACTATTCTTCGTTTTGATAAAACTGGATCAGTGAAGGAACGTCTTCGTAGTGGACGTCTAAACACTGCGACTAACTTTAAAAAATCAATGAACGTCTTATTAAACATTATGGTAACGTAAGTGAATATACCATCATTGATAAGTAAACTATTAAATGGTACTGTAATATCAACAACAACAACGCTCCCAACAACGCATGGAGTAACCATCGTCGTCTACTGTAGGTAATAAAATATAATTAAAATAATTTGTGGAGCGCTAACGTCCAAAACAAACTAGGCGACGACTACCCCAAAAAATATTGCCATTTATATACTTCTATAAAAACAAACTAGTAATAGGCCTACTATGTACGATAGCTCAGTCGGTATAGTGGCTGGCTTCAAATCCAAACTTCACTTGGTTCAAATTCATGTCTTGTTTCAAATTTGTCTTGGTTCGATTCCCACTTGGATATTAACAGTTAACGTGAAAACTGTCACTGCACAAAATAGCGACCAAAAATTGGCGTCCAAAAAGGGGGTTGGAGGACGGGAAAAGGGGGAGGGCGGGGAAGGTGAGGAGCTAGAGGAAGGGCAGCAGTGCCCCACCACGCCTATAATCCCCAATACCACACTACACCACACCTTTTCCCTACCACTCCCCACTCCACTTTTGTGTTCAAGTGTCCCGTTCTCTACTTGTTTCTTTCAGCAGTCCATCAGTCCATCTGGAGAATAAAAAAAAAAATCTTATTTTTGTTATTACACTAACGAGGGGAGAAACCTATTTTATATATACTTCCTCTTCTAGCAAAAAACTGGGATAAAATTTTGTGTACACATGAGTAATTACCACCTTAATATAATGTATGTAAATATTCATTATGATCAGTTGAAGGAAATGACGTTATCGTTACAGTTTTTTGTTAGTTTAAAGACTTACTAAGAATGTGAATTAATCTTCTTGTATAATATTTATGAATATCAGTATTTTCCGCAATGCCGTTGTTATTAGTAATAATAATTTACTACATCAAGTGTTGCGTATAGTAAACGTGAAGTGGTCCATCGAAATATCCAAAATCGTAAGTATATAAGTTATATAATTTAAACCAGAAGTCCAAAGAAGCAACAAAAAATCTAACTTACGGCTTTTCTGAAACCCCGAGGGAGAGGACGCACTTATTAAATATTTATAGCGTCGATGCTTAGGGGTTACAGCATAACAAATTGTACAGGTTCAAGATAAACCTAAAATCTGATTGAGCCATTGCTGGTAAATTATATAGAATCCGTAATGTTACATGAAAATAGTAATTTCAATTTCATAGTAACGAATAATGTATAATGAATTAGAATGCAACAAATGAATAAATAATTAATTACTTTCCATGAAAAACTCCATTATTTTATTATTGATATATTTTCATTTCATTTAATTCATCAGTTAATTGTTAATTCCAATCGAAATACATAAGCAATATACGTACAACGTAAATAAATAATAACCATAATGAATTCATTATCTGTATTCAGGTCACTATTAGTTAGAATAAATGTTCTTAACTTCTTTCCGTCAAGTGACCTCTCTTTTGTGTTAGTGACGCGTTTCGGGACTTTTATCCCATCTTCAGACACAACATAAATATATTTTTGACGACCTCGGTTGAGTAATATAACATATGTTGTGACTGAAGATGGGATAAAAGTCCCGAAACGCGTCACCAACACAACAAAGAGGTCACTAGACGGAAAGAAGGTAAGAAAATATATTCCAATAATAACCATTTCCATTTTGTTTTAATACAAATTATTGATTTTCACACTTCCACAATCCAGAAATCAATAAATATTAATTCTAAACTTTAGGGGTTTTTGCATTAATTTGTTAAGAAATATATTGTTCTTTTTTTTTAAAACAGGCAGTATAAATTAATACGTATAGTTTAAAAAAATATTGATTAGTGTTTTATGCTCTATGTAGATATTTATTAGGGATTTCTGGGCAGGTGTATATATAAAAATGCCCACATTTGTTTATTCGAGAACCCCAGTGCTGAAATTACTTGATATATTTATGTTAATTTCTTAACGCGAAATATAGGCTAACTAAAATAGAAATCTCAAAAGATAGGTACGTTCTTAAAAATAAAATGTACGAAATAATTCATGTTTATTATATAATATAACCAACTACATTTATATAAATGAAAATGATGTGAAGTTTTGTTTAAATTACACTCAATGACTTAATAGTGCGATAACTTTCATGAATATTTACTGGATTAGACACAATGTATTCAACTTCCTAATTCTTCACCAGATGAAAATTTATTTTGAATCACTATTGACAATTTCAAAACAGAAATTTAAAACCCCAAAATGCAGTGTTAAGTGACTGGGCATAGTGACTAATACATTGATTTTCTCGTAAAAGTTACATCTAAAGCATATAAAGAGAATGAGTATAGTCAGTTTAGTAGTGTATATTAAGTATAAAAGTATATAGAGCATTGTCACTCCTAAAATTGTTAGCCATTATCAATACTGGAGATTAAAACTTCATAATATCAATGAAACAAAATATTTTCAGTTAGTTATAAAAGAAAATATATTTATATCCATATTCAAATATAAATATTAAAAAATTTCAAAAATATTTATATATTAAAAAGTCAATTATTATGTAATAAAAATTAGAACATATAAATATTTATTATACAGTAATTTGAATATTGAAAATTAACTTATCTAGGTTATATAAATGTTTATTTTAATGATAATAAAAACTAATAGTTATAAAACTCTAATATTCTATCAAATTGTGTCTGTATCGGAAACAGATTACTAAAAACAGCTCACGGAGATTAGCAAAATTCATCGTTAATAACGAACACTATATTGGAATTCACATTAGTAGTGACAAACAATGTTAACCTGCTTTACCTCTAATTTTAAAATGAAAACGTATTTATTTAAAAAATAAATTTATATGTAAATAGAAAACTGTTATTTACTAGTTTATAATACTATATTGTAGGATTGTTCATTAATTGATATTACAAATAATCAAAACATTGAATTCATCTGTTCAAAATATCCAAAAATAAATACAGATCAAAATAATGAACTGCTCTCATAAATGTATAATAGTATAAAATATAAACTAGTAGATACTATGTTATTTTTGTGATTATATATGAACAAAGATTTTGTTTAATTCCATGTATTTATATCTTCCTTACAATCCATTTTTCTTACCACATACTGTACATATATTAAATTAGATCCTCTTAGATTACTCCCTATAATATAGGCTAAATATAATGTATAATATTGTTTTTATTTCTAAATATTCATTTCTTTATTCGTTCTAAAAACGGTTTTAAAAAATCAGCTTCCATTTTAAGTTAAGGTTTTATCATTTATTCTTTTAATTTAAAAACTTTCATTTAAATCCTCGTAAAATGAGGGATCGGTCACATCATTTAATCTCCTTTAAAGTACTTGTTCTACCTTCAGAAACAATAAAATAACAGTTTATAAATGAGACAGTTCCTTAAAATGTAAACTTGTAGCTAACTTTCATTTGGATACGGTTATAAAATACATAAACGTTTAGACTATTGTCTCGTAAACAACAAACTGTATATTTACCTAGAAATTATATAAAACATTAATTAAAGTTAGTAATGTAGTTGTACATCCACTACCGGTTTCCACCTTCTCTGGTCATTAACGAGTGAAGCACTAGGTAATTATCATAAAGGGTTGAGACCAGCAGCTAAGAAGAACATGCTTTAGACGATTTCTATATTTAGTGTTTGATTTATGTTCCTGTTAAATGAAATTATTAATTTAATACGAAATTTAAAATAATCTCAACTATCTATATATTATTAGTTTTTACATATGAGCTGTATTTGATTTGTTCAGTAACGGTATTCAACAATTAAATAATAATTAATAGCTTAGGGTACTTTGAAAATGTTATAACCTAATGTTGAAAATAAACGACTAAACAATGTTTGGTTTAATTTAAATTTTTGTTTTTTTAGATATAGTATCTTCCTGAAGTAAAACTTTCGTAACACAATATTAGAGGTATTTTTTTTTTTTTTTTTTTTTTATGTTTCTTAAAAAGAAGTGGTTTTTTTGTCACAAAATTAGGTGCAAACAATAATTTTCTTTAATTAGGCCTAAACATTGTACGTAAATTCATGCTGATTTTAATCTTCACAAAAATAGTTAAAAATTATGGAATATTTTATAATAATGCGTAACAAAAACCTGCATAGTCTTCATCTAAACTACTCTACTCAATTCGCTAGCCTATAAGAAATATCGTTTCCCCTTTGTTATAATACTTTACTACTAGCTCAAGATTTAAGTGTACTGCCTCAGAAACTTGAATTTCATTTTCCTAAAAACAGCTCCAACGAGATAAGAGAAATCACGATAAGAGATTAGTCATGAAGAAATCTAACATTTATAATTATTATTATTTTCTTCCTAATATCTTGAGCAACACAAAATAATATATTTAAAATAAACACAAAAAACGTCGTCATTTTATACCGCGGTCATTAAAGTACAAAAACGACAGTACTTCTTTCTATGTAATTTTATTTAAACATAAAGAAGTATATTGCGAATTAAAATGAAATTGTAAGATAAATAGTTACAATTTGAAAAAGATTAGACAAACGAAAAGCAAACTTCATTACTCATGTTAAAAACCAATTTCGATAAATGACTTGATATCAAAGGCAGTGATTTATGAGTTGCAGCTGTAATAAAATAAGACAAACTATGGATACTTATTACAACCTAGCTCATTCCAACACAGGCTAAGTGAGTTGGAGTTTCGTTTAGAAACAAACAACGTTCTAACTTATTTAATGTTAAAATACCTTAGTAGTTACATTTTTACATATGAATATTTTCTTTTATATATTCTAAGTAAAAATATATGTGTATACACTGAACTAGAAATAAATTGTTTTCACAAAATATAAACTCTTCAGTGGATGGTCCTTGTTTTTTTTTAAGATAGTGTTTGTAATTAAAAAGTAATCTCATATTGTATATTAAGCAAGACTCACTTCTATACACTACTGGAGGCAATTTGAATATTACTGAAGTTCTTCGCATTTCTAAATTAAATACATTGTAATCACTATCAGTGAGAAAATAAACCTCTTTGAAAATATCATACAAAATGATAAACAAAGTAAGGTTCTGGAATATATAAAAAATATGAAAACTAACTTTGTAAAAATAATATAACAATTTTGGGTAATGATCGTAGTAAATACATTTCTTTCGGAACTAACTACAATAAACTTCAAATCTATACAATTTTAATTATTTAAAATGGAGTATGATTAACTTTTTTAAAGTGAAATAAATAACTACAATAGTTCATTGAACCTATTGTAAATATCGAGAAAATAATAAAAATAATAATAATAATAATTATTATTATTATTGTTATTATTTTTATTATAGATGTCACCGTCAAAAATTGCAACAACAATTTCTTATTAAATATCATCTTGATCCATAAATAGTAAACTACTAATTTATACAACAAACTTTAATGGATTCGATAATATTCTGAATTACGTTCTGTGTATCAAGTTTCTATGGATAACGGTGGCCAAGTTTTAGTTTTTTATAAACAGAAACACACAAAATATTCATCCCCTTCATACATATTTCAACGCTTTTGTAAATGGTAAACTCTAAAAACCGGAATCAAAAACAAATTATTGATTAATATCACTTTAACTATAAGGGATGTAGATTTATTAGTAATATACAACCTCACAACCCATATATTTAATGTGATGTTAACCAATATATTTTGATATCAGTTTTTAGAGTTTACGTTGAAGGGGATGAATATTTTGTGTGTTTCTGTTGATTGAGGAGTTTTTGCTAAATTATTGAGCTTTATTTGACGGGCATAATTAGCGTTTCAAACACACGTCAGTCATCTTTGAACTATGTGTAAGGCAATGTGTAAAAGGAAACAATAAACATAGTATATAAATTAATGCCAGGAGCTAGCACCATTTACATTGGCGGATGGTGGAAATCAATTTTAGTCGAAACGCCTTTGGTCATAATAACTGATCCCCCGTCTTTGCAATATCTCCCAAACGTTCCAAGCAGACATGTTAGTTCTCACTGATATTAATTTGTAATTCAAAAATAAATATTTTGAGCCTTTAAAAGTGTTTTGACTTTTTACTAGAATACATACATCTCCAAATAATCTTTAAAAAATAAATAATAAATTGATATTTTTGTAAAAAACAGGAAAAACGGCAAGTTAAAAATGTAACACGATAAGGATAAGGAATGAGAGACAACAATAGAAAAGGAGAACAAAAGGCCAAAACAGCGAAATCTTTAATAAGTTTCAACAAACAAAAATGACTTATATTACTAAAATGTTGTAACCTTGAGCTTATGTACAAGCAGCAAATATCAAAAGATATTAATCAATCACTTTTGTAATTAAAAAGCATTGCATTTACACCAGTGGAAGGAACTTGAGTTCAAATATAGTTAGTTGCTTTGACAGGTTCATTTACTGTGTATTAATAGAACATAAAGTACCTAATAATTAAAACATGACAATAAATTTATTTTAATATGTTTTGGTTTACAGTTTGTAATCAGTTTTCGAGAGGTGTATTCTCGATGCTGGGGGCAGTCAGTCCGGATTCATTTGATACACTTCATTCATACAGCAATACTTTTCAAATGCCATTTGTCACACCATGGTTTCCAGAAAAGGTAAGTAACGTTTTTTGTTTATTCCCCAAACATATATTAGTGCAATATTTGTAAACAATCATAGTTCTATTTATATAAGTTCCATGTATTATTGATTAGATTTAAATATAAAAAATATATTTTTGACTTTTATCATAAGGAAAAAATTAAAAACTGCGATTTTCAATGAATTTTCAGCGGCATTTTGGAAGCAATATAATTGAAAATTCCTAATGTATTTTGCAGATTTTCAATTCTTCTTAAAGGCAATGCAGTCATCTACAAATATAGGTAGAAATAGGCCGAAACTCCTTAATTTGTTTTTATTTTATTATTAAACGGTTTTGTATTTTTTTTCTTTAATTTACTGGTTTACAAATTCGTGTTTTGGGTTGACACCGCTTTATGAGCAGTGGAAAAGAGTTGAGAAGATATCCTTTTTAATTTTTTCAATATCTCACAAAGTTATTTTGTATTGAATTCCTATAATAAGAGGTTATTATTTTAATGGTCGTCTCTTTTAAACTTGCATAAGCCTTACCGCCCAAATCCTTGCCCTTGTAGGAGTTGTGAGATAAAACTTTTCTTAGTCCTGTACCAAGGCTCTTTTTAACGTGGTTCAGGCATTCAATCTTTTCTATTTCATGATCTTTGTCGTCGTCATTTAGATGAATAAATGTTTTGGGGTAACCATCGGAATCTAATATAATGCTAGAAACGCATTTTGTTCTGAGCGTTTCCAAATCCGCTGAGTTGCTTCCAACCATATCTGGTGACGACCCATCACAATATTTTTGACAATTAGGTCTGTGCTCCTTATACCAGTTTCTAAGAGCAACTGAATCTTTACCATGCTTCATGATCACAAAGTCTGCAATAATTCGTTTGGACTTCATAGTTTATCACCAGCCTCGTAACGACGTCGAAACAGCTGCCTAACCCATTCTTCCACGTGAATCTCCGTTTCTGCCACCTGCCATCAAAACTGACAAATATTTTAAAAATTGTTTTAGTTTCATCCAAAGATGTGTTTTTTTATATAGTGGAATATACTTTATTCCAATTCTACCGTCCTCCAATGAATTATTAGCAACAGTAACATATTGCTTGTACATTTTTTTGATATGCCAATTGAAGGTCTTTGTGTTCATAGTCTTCACATTTAAAACCATTCCACAAATTGTCATGCATCTTTATCCTTTACCCATGCTAGAAACACCTTGCACCATTTAGGTCATATGACTATCGTGTTGCCGTTTCGTCACACTTTCCAGTTTTTTTCCGAAGTTTCGAAAGTCTCTTCGTAATCGCAATTGCTACACTTTACATATAAAATTGTCATAGTCCTCCGGTTACAACTGACTCACAAGAAAATGTCCCACATATTTTGGACTTACGAAATATTCTAATAATGTAGTAAGTTGGTTGACATCCACTAAAGCATACTTCAGGGCATATTCATCTACATCTAACATAGGCCTATAGCAGTTACTAAGTGCAAAGCTAGTCAGGCTTCTCAAAATTCTTATAGAAAGTGATAAAAACATTCTAGAAGTAATATACCTAGAAGTGTCTAAATCCAAGGACATAATTTCACTTTTATCAACACCTATTATATGTTTATAGCTGTTACTAAGTGTAAAGCCAGTCAGGTTTCTCATAAGCCTCATTAGAAAGTGATATAGTGGTTCTAGAAGTGCTAGGCCTTGAAGTGTCTAAATCCAAGACGTAACCTAATTTTCATCAACTTCTATTATAGCTGTACTAAATGCAAAGCCAGTAAGCCTTCTCAAAAGGCTTATTAGAAAGTGACATAGTGGTTCTATAAGTACTTGGCTTAGAAGAGTCTAAATCTAAAGACATAAACTCACTTTAATCAACATCTATTATAGCTGTAACTAAGTGCAAAGCCAATATGTGTTTCAGGCTTATCAAAAGGTTTATCAGAAAGTTATATATAGGTCTAAATGTGATAACCCTAGAAGTGTCTAAATGCAATAACATAACCTCAATTTTATCGATATTACAACTAGAATCTATTTCAGTTGTAACTAGTACTAAAGGATCTAATTCATACCTTTTCGGATGTTCTTCCGGTTTAGAAACACAATATTTTGTACTTTTCTTAACTCTTCAAATATTTTGATATTCAATAGTAAAACACAAAACTATAAGCAAGAATAGCAGAAAACAGTATTGTAAACTAGGCCTGTTACATCTAACCAAAAATACACTATTGATACAATGTTGGTTTTTTACCATTTTCAGTAACAAAGACCTGTAGAAGACGTCTATGATAAAGTACACAAATTAATAATATTGACTCATTGTTCATCCAGAGACGACGAAATGTTTCGAATTGTATATATCTGTATACAAAACGTACATGCAGTCACATTTTCTTTTTCTGTTTTGTTTCAAAGGTGTTATTACCTTCTTCTGGGTTCTTGGATTACGCCATCAGTATGAGACCCGACTATCACCAAGCTATCATAGACACTGTCAAATACTATGGTTGGAGAAGAATCATTTATCTATATGACTCCCACGATGGTAAGTCGTAAATGATATGTCATTTTACCCATGTTTTATTGTATATGTTTTGATTAGTTTTAGTGTATATTTGCTTATCTGTTATTTAAAAATATATAAACATAAATAGAAGATTATTAAACGTTAATTAATTTCTACTCCTTAATGTTTTTTTATTGTTGTTGTTTTGCGTGTATGTAACAAATTATTTTATTATAATAAGTAATATTACTTTTCTTAGAGTTACATTAAAAAGCCAATAATTATTCATAAAATTCGGTTCGGGGCAATGGTTCTTGTACCACTTCAAGCCAAGAAAACTATTTCTATTTGTTAATTAACATAAGCCGTTGGAAACTCCCCAAAAAGAGACATCGTATTGACCACGGACGTACTAGTCGCTAAAAACGTTAAAAAAAATGATTTTTTTAAGGGAGGTAAATTCAAATCCGAAATTATTTTCATCAGAAGTTGGTGGATGCAACTTTTCATTTAAACTTACAGGGAAGCAACAAATTTGCTACCTATTTCAAGAGAATATTCAGTAGATATTTGATTGATTTTTCCAAGGTTGTTTAAATCTTCATTTGATTCCAACTGCAGTTGAT
Source organism: Aphrophora alni (assembly GCA_963513935.1). NCBI lineage: Eukaryota > Metazoa > Arthropoda > Insecta > Hemiptera > Aphrophoridae > Aphrophora > Aphrophora alni. Next base: position 77,273,332 of record OY740766.1, read on the forward strand.
TCCATTCGAGCGGTGGCGCTCGCAGTTCACGCAACGCGCTGTCCATTCACGCGTGTTGCACAGACAGACGGAACATTTTAAAAATAAAAAAAATAAAAAATCACTAGCTATTAAGGTTTGACAATTTCCAAAAAACTTACTTACACTTGATATATTAGTAGTGTATAGGTTTTGAGGCGAATTATCAAAGTTCGTCGCTCAACTTTAGGCCTATCATTTGAAGGTGACAAGTCGTGAAACATCTTTGAAGAATCGCCATATAACAGCGAAAACCTTGTGAAACTTAAACTTTTTTTAGAGTGATAGTTGTAGAACAACAGGTAAATATTCTTGTTGGAGACATCACGAGTTAAGCGCAAAAAATAGTTTTCTCATGTTTGCTTAAAAGTCGATTTCGAAAGTGTTCCACCAACTTTTGATAAAAAAAATCTGGACTGGAATACATGAAGAAACATAAAAATTAGCTAATAGTACGTCCGTGTTTGCTTTTTCAGTTTCTAACCGCTTTTTGGGGACTTCTAACCTAACCTAACCTAACATTATCTATATTCACTCCTTGGATTAATTGTTTCATTATACTAATAGTGTAAAATTTAGGCTAAATTATTCTATAATGTTACATTATCAAACAGAAAAGCTTCTTGACAGTAGCAGCTATCAGTATGTCTGTCAATCTTCTAGGTTTTGAGAACGATTGTACCAATTTTAATAGCCTAATTTTATTATCTCACATAGTTCCGGTATGTGTTATAAAATATAAACTTTTTGATTGCTATTACTGTACTACAAAGGTTAGTAATAATATAATGGACAACGTCTTGCCATAACGTTTACATTTAGACATAATGACAAAGAATGTTAACAGTATAGTCAGACTAGGAACTCAAATTAATTCATTAATTTACTTTTTTATTTAATAACACACTAAAAGTTTGTTATTATTATAAAATCAATTAGAGTATTAGATGACTTGCATTATAATGCTATGATTTTTACTGGCTGATTGATTAATAAAACGAAATTTTGTTACTTCAGGTATAGTTCACCCCAATATATATAGATAGACCCAATGCTAACACAATCATACAATTTTATAAGCCGAATTTCAAATGTGGAGCGGAGGAAAACTGTAAGACAGGAATATAGCTAAAAGTCTCGTGAAGATTATCTAGCACAAAGAGGAGGAAAACATTCGTGTCACGATTCAGGAAAGCTTGCTGTTAAGGATAAATTTATATTCATCAATGTTCTTTTTATTTCTTTTATTTTTTACCTAAAGCTCTGTATAGGGCAGCAGTATCAGTTTAATCAATTTTATAAACATATTCACCATACAAATGTTTAGTTACGGTTTTCAATATCTTAAATATTTTATATAATCTTAACCTTTAAGAAAACAAAAACACCAACTTCTATGTTTATCGTTTGATAACAAACAACGTATTTTCCGTATAATGAACAGATGTGTTAAATAAAATAAACTAACATGTAAATTTTCCGATTCAAAACAAAATGGAAATAACATATATATTACAATTGGTTGTTTCTAATAAAAATTTTTTAACGGATTGTGTTACTTAATTTCCTCATTAAACTGTGTTTAAATGTTGATTTTCTTCTTTGACTATGCCACCAAAGAGTTTTTATGCTGGAATACTGGTTGTGTGATTATTAAAAATTCATTTATTAGTGTAAACTTTGGTTACTAGAGCGCACCAACTGGACTTACATAATATATAATTATAGTATATGATTTTCTAGTTTTACCGTCGATTTAATAGAGCCTATCACCTGTGTTTTATAGCCAACGTAACGTGTAATATATTAATATAACGTTTCTCCGTAGGCTACCGGAGCGTAGCTGTCCTTGTTTGTACGTGAATTATAATGTACGACAAGTTTATATGACATTTCAACGTTGGCAACTCAAGCAAAGCACCTGGACTTATATAATGTACAGTAGCCTCAAACTAGGAGTGTGTCTGATCTAAGGGGCGTGTCCTTCCTTCTACTTTCTGCCCTATCCCGACCTAACAATACAATCCATTCCAACAAAACTAGGTTTACAACAAATTACTGCTTAGCTACATTTAATTCTTAAAGTTACAACTTCGTGGACTGAATCTCACTTATCTTATGATTTTGCCTACTTGTACGCAATATTTATTGTAAAAAATTATAAAAAGTAAACACTAACAAAGTATAAAATTATGTAGGAAATAAGTTAATGTAATTATAAAATGTAAAACTTTTTACATAATAAAAGTAATGATAAAAATATTCGAAACAGTTTTTTTTGTTGGTTTTTATTTGGTTTTACGGATGGAAGAAGACTAAGTTGACCTAATGATTTTTATACAATATTTTTTATTATTATTTATTGTCAATAACAATATTTGCATCTTATTATTCTTTTACATTAGTTCATAAATTAAATAATTAGCAGTACCGTAAAATGTATGTATCAATATTTAAAAATTTGTCTCTCAAAAGATCAATTTATTTACATGCATACCTAGCCTTTGTCATGTCACAAATAAAATACATCGTAATTATTTAAAATTATTAACAATTTTAAAAATAGAACACCAATGCTGCAAAATCGGTTATAAAAAATAATTTTCTATGCGTAAGATATTGTTTGACGTAGTACGTGCAATTATTCTACAAAATTGGTTACAGTGTCAAAAATCGTTTCATAAAGTGAAAAAGAACGAAATAGTTATTAAAAATATAATATTCATAGTGGTGTTAATCAATTTTAGATATTCGGATGTAAAGGTCAACAAAGTATCCAATGCAAAGAAGCTCCAACCCCAGAGTAGTGTTCTAGTATCGATAGGGTAGTATGTAAACTAGGCAAATGTGAGTTGAAGGTCAAAATCACGGAATTCGTAATGAATTGAAAATATAAACAAACACCATTTTCAAGAAACGTCGTCAATTTATAAGCAGAGGTGGTTCATTTGCAAGCATGCGTAGTAGTAGTAGTATAGCCTAACGTCTAGAGTTTTCCTGCCCTTGGAAATGAAACGAGGACTATTTTGTGCAACGCCTCCCGCGCATTGGTGGTAGTAATTCTCAAATCTCCCGTACCCTGATGTTGCGTTGGTATCCATTCGATTATTTCATTACACTCCCGCAGAGCCGTAGACACGATACGTACTTTGTGCAAACCATTGGCTATACTTTTTACCAAAGGATTATTAATAATGGCACTGTTTTTTACACAATTCCATTCCACGTGATGGAATTGGCACAGGAGTCGAAATTTTCCTATTGCCAAGACCCTAAATACTTATTACCTCAACATAATAGTAAAGTAGATAATAAATGTGAGTTAAATTTTTTTTTAAATGTTATCGATTTGCTATTTGCTAAGTTGTTGTCAGAAAGAGAGAGAGAGAGAGAGAGAGAGAGAGAGAGAGAGAGAGAGAGAGAGAGAGAGAGAGAGAGAGAGAGAGAGAGAGAGAGAGAGAGAGAGAGAGAGAGAGAGAGAGAGAGGGAGAGAGAGAGAGAGAGAGAGAGAGACCCTGGGATGGAAGATAACAGACTGACATCTGTGTTACTCTCTGGCGTGGCCGAAAAATACCACAACTTTGAATGGAGGTTCCTGGAGTGGAGTTAGTTCTCCTGAAAATATGATTGGAGGTAACTGCGGTAGTTGTAAGACTTGATAAACCTGGACTGTGTCGATTTTTGTCACGAAGTCAAAATGAAAATAAAAACCCAAAAAACCTTAAAAAAATATTTGGACCAGATTTTGGTAATGGACCGGTGCTAACAAGTATTAGCGATGGATTGGAACTATTAACACAAAACGTAATTCTTCCGCTTACCCCAGTTTGTAATGTTGGGACTAGGGACGGCTTCACAGTACCCCGCAAATATCCAACCACGTAAATCACAGTTAACTAGCAACAGTAATGTCATAATTGTGGACAAAAGCTATGTATATACGTATTTTTGCTATTTCTTCATATTTTTCTCTAACCCTTTGACATTGTCTCCCTTGTTTATACCTAATGTTGGGATATATTTTGTTGTTTAAACCGTTCTATAATACGGTTCTATAGTTGTGTCAATTTTGGTAATATTGTATTTTTAGTTTTTAACAATTCGGTCGGGATGGACTCGTGCTCTGGTACAGATCATTATTGAAAGTTTAGACTACGATTACACGTTTCGGGTTATGGTCACATCTTTGATCACGGGTTAAATTACCGTAACAAAATTTATTGGTAACGTGTAACACGTGTGTGATAATTTAATACATTACATAAACACAGGTCGTGTTGGTGGCGGTGGTGCGCTCTAGTGACCAACTGCGCACCACCGGTGCTGCGCTCTAGTGACGTCATATAAAATTATTATACAATATAATAGAAATACAAACATGAGGATTACACTCCGGTAATTTACGGAGAAACAACATACAATTATAATACACATTATATAAGCTTTAAAATATAGATTGTGACTACTGAACCTACGGTGAAACTTTAAATTATATAACAATAATATATAATACATAATCCCTGTTGTTGCGTACTGCTGAGCCGAAGGTGATACAGTACATCACGTAACAAAATTATACAAAATATAAGCCTAGGTGATGAGCTCCAGTAACCAACGTCTACATTATTTTAAGTACTAACAGAACTCCCACTATTCCAGCACACAAACATGGCGGTTTATATAGTCGCTAAAAATACAAAACGTAATTCTATGCACAACTGTTCTGTCAGTATAGCGTCTGGCTTTAAATCCAGAATTATCTGGTTCGAATCTCACTGCGATATAAAAAAGTTAAGGATGTGACGTCATAGGAAGACTTGAAAATGTAATGTGTAGTAACATCACAAGATGGTGGTTGGAACAGGAACCTGTGACTTCACAATATGGCGGATAAGGAGAGGTGAATACTGGACGAAGGGGAGGAAATTTTATCTCATAACCAAATGGAGCCTCAAATGTGATTAGTGGAATCCTCAAGTGCCACATTTTCTACTTATAAAAGATATTGGAAAATATTCATTCGCTGTTTCTGTAGATACATATTACCTTTAATTACATCTACCTAACTTTATCATGAAAAACTTCGGTAGTTGAAGCAATTTTTCCATTCTAACTTGTAAAAGAAGCCTCAGTATTTTCTGAAAATGAGATGGAAAAGAATGCATAATAGAGCAATAAATAGAAACTCTGAAGATAACTTTTCAAGTAACAGTAATAAAGACGTAGCAATTTTTGAATTATTGCGTAGGTAATATGTATTAAACAACCTGAAATAATAGATTTCAGTAATATACAATATACATCACCAGGACGGAAATATGTATTATAAAGGCACATGTAAGCAATTATGTAACATAAAGAAGTTAAAAGAATATCATAAAGGCATATATAAGTCACTTTGTAGAATACAATTAATTATATTTCTCATCTTTTCGTCCCTTCCGTTTTCTTTGAACAATACTTAAGTATTGTTATATTCTTTCGTGCTAATTTATCCTCTTTTTAATTAAATGAAATAAAAAACTACTTTAGGTAATTGATATTTGCTGTTTAATTATTATTTGTATAAGAATATTTTGTTTCTTCATATTTCTTGGTAGATTATTTAATTCAGGTTTTCCAATTTTCTTTGATATATAATAATAAATATTTAGATTATATGTATTTATATTATATTAATATTATTATAATACTAAATTATATGCACGGTAGGATGCGGATAGTATTAATAAATACATTTAATAAATGATATTCTATATTAAAGTATATCGCGAAAATTATAGTCGAAGTATTTTCTAAATGTGTTACATTAAGCATTTGTAAATGGTAAATCCTAACAAAGTTAGGAATAAATTCACAAATGTTATGATGGTATTTTAAAGGCAGAATGTGTTTAAAAAAATAATATAACAAAATTCTACCAGATTAGTAATAGAAATATTACACAAAATTAAATAACTGGTGCTAAAAAAAATAATGAAACTATTTGTATAAAAAAATATATAGAATATTCTAATAAAGCTTGAAAACATATCAAGTTGGACTAAACATGTAACTAGTTGAAATGTATTCCTAAAACGTTTAAAACTATCAGATATGAAGTTTTAACAGCGAATTCCATTGAACTATTATCAATTGTAAATATAATCTCAATAAAAAAGTCTATAATATCAATAATAATTGCTTAGTTTCAACATATATATTTATACAAAAAGTATCTCGAAAGAATAGAAGTTTACGTAAATTACCTATGTAAATATAATGAAAAGTATTTAAATTCTAGCTATAATTACTATGATTTAATCTGACAATTGCCATATTTTTTTTTATATAAAAAACTAATAGACAACGTTTAGGGAGTATATATGAACTCATCTTATTAAGTGTAAAACTTAAATCATAAAGGAAAAAAAATTAATACCCAAGGTCCATGCTGGAAACCAAAAATAAATATCCATTTATTTACATCTGGATACCCTCAATCCATTATTTTTAAATATAATAAAACTATTTCTCTTGATCAAAAAGTCTAAATACAATAAAAACTTTTATTGTATATGACCATCCCTTATGTCCCAGGATTACTAGAAAAAATAAGAATGTTGATAGGTAGTATAAAATAGTACTACTTTTAATAATAAAAATAATTTTAGGCAACATCTCATGCACAACCAAACACAAAATTAGCACTTTGCATACTATAAACTATAATTACAGTATTAAATGTGAATGTGACGCACAATATATTCGCGAAACAAAAAGACCTCTAAATATAAAAATAATTGAACATAAAAGAATAATCGATTAGGCCTAATGGATAAATCAAAATTGGCTTAACATACTTGGTCAAAAAATCACAAATTTAATTGAGAAGAGTTAATATCACAAATATGTATATATATATATATATATATATATATATATATATATATATATATATATATATATACCATTGAAAAAAACGTATATAAAGTAAAACTAATTGGAGCCTCATATATAAAGTTATCGGACAATTGTATCGGTCAAATCAGATTAGAAATAAGGCTGTTATGAATAAAAATTTATGTTATAAATCTGAATTGAAAATCTGAGATACAAATTAAAAGAAGGCGGAAATATTGTCGCTTTATCCACAAATGAGAATTATGACGTGATCGAGAAAAAAAAATATTGAAAGAGAGGGAAAAAGGTTGTTTACCCCTTAAACAATTAGAAAACTTTCTCCTGCCTCCATCTCTTTCAACACAGTTGATTCCAGTCCTTAGTGTAGTGTATGCCGTGTGTTTTGATTTAATCTGATCATGGTTTTATTTAGCTTTAGTTTTGACATCTCATGTAAAGATTAGATTTAAAGATTTATATCCTTATGCAAACTAGCTACTATAGTAGGCTACTGTTTTTTTTTTCTTTCTCATTTACGCTTTAAGATTTATACTATATAAAGAAAGTTGATTTATACACTCGAAAATTATTGTATAGTTAATTTATATACACAAATGATAGCAAATATTCGATTAAACTATATTATTAATGGTATTTATATATTTTGAATATGTAAAAGCTCACTGTACCAACGTTTATTCTATGAAAACCTGTTTTAATCGTAACTTATGCTTCATAATGTATATGATTACTTTTATATTACAGTGTTTCACAATAGAAAGATGTGTGACTTGAAGCACTGTATATTGAAGCTACGAAGGCAGGTCTGAGTGATTTTAAAAGATCTCTAGTATTAAATATGTTTAATTTCAGTACATTCTTCTGCCACTCCTACTTTGTAATTCATCCGAAACGAATCAACAATGCCAGGAATGGGAGAAGAATGTACCGAAATATTTATGCACGTCCTAGTAAAATTATAGAATATCATAATAATTAACTATGTTGTATAAATCATGATCCTTGACCATCTTTCATCTTAGAAGCAAATGTTAGGTAATAATTTATTTGTTAAAAATGGTAATACAATTAGTTTTAAAATGTTTATTTCACATATATTTGCTAAAATATATTTTAAAAAATAAATTTGCATACAACAATCTAGAAAACATTTTGTCTTATTAACAACTCATTGCAATAAATGTAATGATAATATATCGCGTTTGCTTAGATAATAATATGATAAAGCATTGCTTAGAATGGAATCAAATACAAATATCAGTAATTATTTGATCTAAAAATTCTAGAAATTAAATCGTATTTTTCAAACAATCTGCAATTGTTGCATGTATAAATGTTTTTTTTATTTATTTTTTTTTTTTAGTTTTATAATAATGCAGCAAAATATGGAAACTACATTTTTGTCTGAGAATAAATTATGTACAGGCAAATAAAAACACCATATTCATTGTGAAAGTCTGAGATTAAATAAAAATATTGTTTCATATTTTTAGGCAATCTTTCAAGAATGAGAATAGTGTGTTATTATACAATTTGCTTTATTAATTTATTTGAATTTAAAATTACTTACAGTACGTTATTATCCTTCCAGGTGGTTTTGAAAAGTATTAGCTTACGAAGAGTCTGTTGTATATATAATGCAATTTATTTTTATTTGGTATTTTGTAATTATGACAAGGTTACCAGGTGCATGTAATTACTACTCTCCTATTTGTGAAACGTACAATGACGACGCTTAACAAAAGAAAACATGGCTTCATGAAACGTGTGACCTTAATTGAAAACACAATATTGAGTTTCAATTAAATAGCTTCGTGATTGTCTGTGACAGTCATTGTAACATACCAATGTGTAATGCGTGTCTGTAAGTTTATCTACAGGTTTTTGTAATTACGTACTATTCCTAAATAATATTATCATAAAATCTAAAACTATATCTCTGTAAATACAACGTATACATACTTTTGAGTTTAAATAAATTTCAACTTGTTATTTATATAAATAGGCTATCTGACATGTGAAAAGTACAAATTATTAATAACTTCATAATAACAAAAAATCATGTATCTGTACATCTAATAATTTCACCTACTCATCCACTTTTGTTTGTGAGCGTTATGAACACGTTTTTTTTTTCTTCCTTATGTGTTTTAAAATGCAGTTGGGTTCAGGAAATATTATTTTAGTAGCGTAAAAAAACTATTCTAGTTAGTGGAACCTTTTTCGTTAATATTGCAACACTTTTCGTAAAATTCGAAAGACACATTAGGGGAATTATTATCATTAACGAAACGATTTGTCAAAAAATCAAAATTCGTAACGCTTATACAGTTTGTATCGTAAAATGATGCCAATTTTTTATAATGGATTCAATAACTGTTATACATTTTTTTGAATTATGGAAACTATTTTCACCATTTTAATTAGTAATAATTGTATTTTGATAAAGATTGTTATTAAAATAGTTCTAACTAAATTAAAAAATATCTTGTACCATTATTTCTCAAAGTCTGTCAATATATACTACTTTCAAAAATATGGGAAGAATATATGTACGAAATGAAATAGAAATTATGTACATAATACAAATCTTTACCATCCATATATTTACTCATTTTTATCAGTCAGAGGAACAACAGTGTTAATTGATGAGTTAACGCAAATCGTTTAAAGAAGTCAAAATAAGTCATATATATATATATATATATATAGGCCTATTATAAACAATTTATCAGTCTGTGAGTAATTATATTAATCTGTAATACTTATAATTATAATAATCTGGATATACAGAACAATTTATGTGAACCTATTGGCCAATGTAATCATAATTATTTCATGGTTCTGATGTCTTGGAGGTATATGACATCAGAGTAGACTAATCAATAAACGTTTGGCAGACGTTTAAATCTGCTCTATATTCTAAAAAGGGAAAAGTTTTAATAGTTACGAATGTTTCAATTTATGAAAAGTTTCAAACGTTTCACATACACCAATGACTACTTTTAAATATGTATTTTAATTACTTTCTTTTTATCATTTGACAAAACATATCAATTTTATTTCTCTACTTATTGCTACATAAAATATATATTAACAGTACCGACTGATAAATGTAAACTTTTTCGTAACCTCTTCTGGTTTTGAACAAATTTATTTGACATTTTATAAAAACATGACATGGTTTTTCAGTGTAAATAAAATAAAATAGTCTATATAATTGCTTCATACAATTATAAGCAATACTTTTATTTAACTTTTTATTAAGAGCCGATATTGTCTTTACCAAAAAAAACATGTATCAATGTTGACCATTTGTGAAAGTCAATAGTTTTCCAACCTACTAGAACATTTGAAAATGAAATTCATCCTTAGCGATCAATTAAAACATTACTAACTGTATTCGTATTACAATCTGTAATATTGGAGTAGAATGCAGTAGTTTTAAATTTGTAAAATGAGTACCAACGGTATGATAATAATGAACAGTATACTGAATGATTCCCGAAACGTCAATTATCGTATTGTTGTGTGGAATATTAATATTTAGGTTAGATTATTTACAACTTAGTTAATCAGTTATTTTAACGAGGTTAATATTGGTATTAGCTTTGCTGAGCTCCTAGTGAGTAATGGTGTGACAATCGTGAGGTATCCTTGCACCTATTGTCATTTATTCTTGGGTTAGCTTACTCTTTTGTCATCTTTCTTATCAGGTCCTCTCTTTACCAACTTTTTTATTACCAACTCTATGCTAATTCTAATTGAGTATTTGGAGACGAAGGGATACCATCTTATTTTCTTTTTACCTTTTTTGTAAGGCAAATAATATTGAGAGGCTTTCCATTTTAAACAAGAGAAACTCAATTTCTCTTCTGAATCTTAGTTTAATTTTTTAAAATAAAACAATATTTGTGAATAATATTTTTAACACTTGCATTTTATTAATATTACTTATGATTTCACTTTATTGGCTGTGGTTAATATTCATTTTTGTTCTATGCCAATTAAAAAAAAAACAACAAAAAAATCAATATTTAAAATATCCTTTGTATTTCAGTTAAGAAATTATATTTTAACTATAGCAGCATATAGTCTGTATAACTAACTGTTCTACGCGTGATATTTATTTATATAAATATTTAAATACAAAAATTGAGTTAACTTGGATTTTTAATATTGCTACTTTAAAGGTAATAGATAATGAAGTGTTATTTGTTTAATGCCTTGATGTTTGTTTGTTTAATCTTATGCTACAAGCCAACATTGGTATGATTATAATTATAGATACACATTATTGGAAGTTTACATGTGTTGAATTAAAAATGAGTTATTATAAACTTTATAAAATTGTACAATTTTATTTTTATTTGCAATTTTAAGGAAATGTGTATAATAACAACTTATAATTTTAGTAAATGTGTAAAACATGTCATGCTTATCTGGTAATTTTATTTGGAGTTATTACTGAACTTAAAATAGTACTTGAAATATAATTTAAAATAAATGTTTCCGAGAGTTAGTGTACACTAACGGAGCAGGGATTAACCCTGATATAGCAGGTCGCATGAATGTCTTAACAACTGCTTACTTGGCGTCAGACAACTTGACATCGCAAAACTAGAATTTCAATTTGTTGGATGTCATTTGTGACTAACCATTCAATCCATTCAGGTACACGTTCTCTGGTCTGGAAATTGGAGTTTTCGAAATAATATTATAGAGAACAATATATTTTGAGCGCTATTATAATCTGTCATTAAAAAGGTCATTAAGTTATAGTTAAATAGGAAGTTTTTCTATATTCTGTCTGTAGTATTGATAAATGTATTTTTAGCTTTACTATCTGGAAGTGTTATAACTTGTTTTATACTTTTATTTATATAACGGTAAATATCTCTATAATGGGTATTGTTATAGCAATGGAAACTTATAAGGGTTACAACAATCAAAGGAAATTCACTACACCAGGATTATGTTTTTGTATGTGAAATATCGTGTCACAACATGCATGTTAACAAATACGTTATCTACTAGACACGTCATAGCCAAGAATTCAAAGTGAGAGCACAATGTAGTGTATAATATTTGTTGTTGGAAATACAAAATATATTGAGCTTCAATTGTGAGATACAAAAAGGTAGAATAAAACTTGAACACAATATCTTACAAAAAATTACGTTTACTTAATCAAACGCGTTTCAACGACGAAGTCGCCATCCTTAGTGACACATAGACTACATTAACTAAACTATAATAGGCCTAGTTTATTTATTGTAGCTCATGTATCACTGAGCATGACGACTTCGTTCTTGAAACGCTTTTGTTTAAGAAAACGTAATTTTAGTGAGATCTTGTGTTCAAGTTTTATTCTATCTTGAAAACTATCTATTATATGATCACTAAAACATGAAATTAAATGACACGGGCGTAGAGAGCAATAACAAAATAAAATAAAAATATCTATGAGATATGTATTCAAAATTTTCGGTAACTAATATAATTTTATGTTGCATTAACAGTCCTGTAGAAATTCTTGAAGTCTGATCTGTGGATACTAAAAACTAAGAAGAAATCAGATAAATCAGTTTAAGTCATTACATTAGTGAAAACTTTGATATTTTGAAGTTAACGATGATGAAGTTAAACGATTTTTCGTTATTTATGCACTAACAGTCTATAATTTATTACGTATTGTAATAATAATTTAACGTTAATGTTCATACAAACCTAATGCAAGGCGTACTACTGGATCCCCAGAATTAAAAAAATATTGTAACGGGTTTATTTATAATACACAATAGTTAAAACGTTTTTAGATTTATAGGTTATGTAAAATAACTCTAATGCTAGTCCTATTTAAAAAAAAATCAATGTGAGAACATAGTTTTAGTGAATCCATGGATGAGCAGTTATTTTTGGAATTTATTATAACTACAAAAAAGTGGTTTATAAAATAAAGTGGTTTAGTAAACAAGTTAAACAAGTATTAGATGACATTTCAGATGTTATATATTTAGTCCACATTCAATTAAGGCTCAGATTTTTCGCTTGTCTCAAACTAGTTCTATTACGATCAAAATAATCATTTTAGATTATTCTTTTAGATTTTATGTCAGAACTAATACCTTCTTAAGAATGAAATTATAATTTAACTATGTTTTGTCAGTTACAGTAAAGGTTTATTTAAAAATTAGTTTTTAATGGAGCAAATGTGTTCTTCACTGAAGAAAGGTTCACTAATAACAAACAGAAAAGTAAAAGCAAATCTTCTAAAATAGACAAATATGTTTATTACATCTAAAGATTAAATAGTTTAAAACTTATGTGGCTCCATGAAAATAGAATTATAATGTATAAAATACAATTAATGGGTCGAAGTGATAGCGATTCCACGTTTAATAATTTGTTTATTCGAATAATACTTAACGTAGAAATTATTTTTAAAAAATGTTTAAGTAATAACGACTGTACCAGTTATAATGAATACTGGTGTGGAAATCCGGAGTTATATCTGGGTAGATCTACACTAATATTATAAACTGTTGGATTAGATCCTTCTCTTTTGCCTTTCCCATCAGTCTCTCTCGAACTGTTGTTGTCTTCCAACCCTGGTGCAATGGTTACAACTTGGAAACAATATAACTTGTCAACCGAAAGTTTTTATATAACGTTAAGTAATTGTATAAAGTTTACTTATAATTACCTGTAGAAATGGCATAAGCTTTTAGTGGTTAATTCGTCAGGCCTTTTCTAAAACGTTCTACATCAGTCACTGTTTGTTAGTTATTGAGATATTGGCTGCTGTAAACTTTTTACATATTTTTGATAGTAGGTAATATATGTTAACTGTTTTGTCCATTGCAAATAATTATAAAATATTATAACGATAATGATTAAAACTATAAGGATTATTATTCAGATGGTGAAAAGTTCGGTAGTTCTTATTGAAAATCTCTCCTTTACAAAACTGTTACAAGATTTGATAAAACATTACGTTAAATTATATATTCTACAGAGGTCTTATACTGGTAATCAAAATGGTATAAGATTTAAAATCTTTATTGCATGCCCAATATATATTAAAACTTGTTTTCTCTAGAAAATATTGTAAGTAGGAAATACATTTACATATAATAGGCTGGAACCCATTATATTTCGGTTTCTACTAAACATTTCATCAAATATTGCTGAAACTCAATAACAAATGTCATGGCTGGGTTTTTGTATTTTAATAAAAAATGATTTGATAATTTGAATTTTGTCAGTAACTGTTAATTTTATAAATCAAGATAAGATTCATAATGACCGGTTATTGTTCAACTATATTATTTACCATACAATAACTACGGACATTTCGGGCAATAACAGGTGATTATGCAGATTAACAGGATTTAATAAATTAACAATAACATGTGTATAGTGTTTATATATACTATTAAGAAGAACAGGTGTAATGCTAACCATACTAGGACCAACTTATTCCACATTATAAGCCCAGAAAACGCCTCGGCGCGCTGTTGCCACTATTCACACAAGACGGAACTAGACGAGAGAGTTAGAGATTAATTTTTGAAATAGTTCCGGATATTTGGCATTAATTGGGATGGAACTCATATCGTACAGCTGAATACAAAAGAGAAACTGATTTATCTGTAGATGTGAAATGTTATAACGTTACAAAGCATTAGAATCATTTGACACTGTATTCAGAACATAAATCCACACAAAATATAGGGTGTCATTTCCTCTTCCATCCTGTTATGTCTCAGTAAAGAAAATAGCAAGAAAAATAAAACGAACAAAGAGTCAATATGTTACCAGGGGACTTAAATTTAATAAAGGCGGAACCAAAATGGTAACAATGTTTGAAAAGAAAGATAAAAAAAAGACAAAGACAAGTTTAATAATTAACAAGGCTCAAGTTTATTGAAAACAGAAAGAAATTTCGACGGTTCAGACTTTGTCATTTACAACAAAAGACATCCTGACACAAATCATCAGTAAAAAAAAACTTATGATTAACAAGATCATAAATTGTAAAAGTTATAAGCCCTTAATTGTAACATATAATAATTTAGATAAAAAAAAAAATTAATCAATAGATTCTAAAAATTTATCCCCCTTTTTAATATATATATATATTTATAGTTACAAAAATTTAACAATAAAAAAAAACAATGAGCACAGCTTAATAATTCACAGAATTATAATTAATCAAAAAAAAAAAAATTATACGCCCTTAATGTAAAAGTATAATAATTTAAAAAAAAAAAATTAATCAAAAGATTCAAAAAACTTATCCCCCCCTTTTTAGTTTATAAGATGATAGTTTCTTTTTAAACAGTTACAGAATTTAACAAAATATAAACGAGCTTGATATTTTAAGTTCAAAAAAGATCATATCTATAGTTAAGATGTTTATCACTAAACTAAAGTTACATAATATAATTGGTTTGAAAATTTCTTAAAAACTATATTGGCCAATAAATTTATATATTTAAAAAAAGAAAAGAATTTAGAAGTTTGAAAATTTTGTTAATTGACGTCAATTATTTTAATTTAGAAACTAACCTCTTGGAGGTTGTTAGGACCGAAAATTGCATGCAGGCTCCACCCAAGAAATTGTTATATAATTTATAAATAATTACACAAGTCTACATCTAGAAAATAGTTTTAAGGAACACATATTTGCGGAAGTAAATTTAGGCACATATACAATATGAGTTAGTTAAAGTTCTGTAAAGTCAGCTGTAAAAAAGGGACATCACTTTTATGCACTTGAAAATCTGAAGTTATGTTATACAAAAAACGTGTTTTGCCAACAGGACGAAACTTGTTAGGATGTTTCGCTGGTTTGCGCAATGTGAGACAAGAATTTCTCTATTTCTCCTATTTCTTCTACCAGCATATTAGCTATGGCAAACAAAAAACACGTTTTTTTTTAAACGTCTGTGCAAAATCAGACATGTTGTAGCATTAATGTTCTTTATTGAAGAAAATATCTGGTTATTTGTCAAAATTAAAGTAAATTAATTGCATCACAGAAATTCGTTAAGATTGTAATTAAAAGCTTCTTAGATGATTATAAATTTATTTATATATATATAGTTTTGTTTAAAAGAAAGCTTGTATAAGACTTGTAAGATTCTTCAAAAGTCTATAAAACGAAATTTTCTGATTTAGAAGAAATTTCTCTAATTGTTTTATATTTGACATGTTCAATAAGATATGCTGATCATTCAATGTTCAACATTAGTTTGCACTTATTTCACAAAATTGTTCAAAACTTAAAATGTGCCTTTACAAGGTTTTGTAAATGATGTTTTAAGAAAAGAAAATTTTTTTATAATAATTTAGTTTCAAAAGAAAATAGAATATTAAATAAAACATGAAATACATATTCTAAAGAATACATGATATTTAACAAATTATTTAAAAAAATTAACAAAATTTATAATATGACAAAATCTGTAAGGTTGAAGTACCTGGTTAATCCTGTCGCAGTTCACGTGAGCTTGTACCGAGAAAAATGATGATTTATTTTACATTTTAGAACGAGATTGTTTAAACTAAGGCGCACAAACTGTAAATTAGCATGATGTAGTATAAGACTTGTAAAATTTGAGAAAGAAAGAACTTTTGTTAACGGAGTAATGCAGAATGTAGACCATGTTGTTATCACATCTAGACTGTGGACGGGTAGTAGGGAAGCTAGCTTGACCGGCGAATTGTACTTTGTATTCAGGTGTCAGGCGATGCTTGGTTTTGGAGAGGGCCGCCAGGTGCCAGCATCTGTCAAGGCTAAGCAAGTTGAATGTATATTTACGAATGTGTTTTTGAATGCTACAGCTCTCCCCCCCCGAAAGACGGAGTTGGGGTGGAGTCAGAAAGGAGACCAGAAGGGCCTCCCACAAAATTTTGAAAAAGGGACAAAGGGCCAGAAGGGCCTCCAAAAGGATTCTAAGGAAGGGGCCAGAAGGGCCTCCCACAAAAGTTCGAAGATAGGGGCCTGAAGGGCCTCCTACAAAATTTAGAAACGGGGCACCTGATAGAAACAACGCTTCATAATGCTTTTATAATCACCTTTCTAGGGTGTAGCCTCCTTCGGCACTTACTTATTAAATTTTGAAATTTCTATAGCGTCTCAGCTCTTCCCACCTAACATTGGGTCAAGCCCCCGACAGAAAGAGCTGAAGGGTGACGCAAAGGTCGACATTGCTGTGCATGAACTGACTTGGTACTCTAAGGTACGTGGGGAAAGGGGTGGAGTGGCACCTCGGGAATACCAAGTGGAGGTGACCACTCCGGGGACTGGGGAGGGAAATGTGCATCGCACATTGGACTTACAGGAAAGGCCGGACTCAGACGGGGGGGAGTATCCTCTGAGCCGACCTTTACATTAAATTACAAAAATAAATAAAAATAAAAGAAAACTCCTGAAGCCAATTAGGTCAGATCATGCTCAGCGTCGTTATTTTTAAATTCCTCTTCTCCCATACGAAGAGAAATTTAAACTATTCACGGCTCTTAACAATTTCCGTGAGAAAAAGAATTTTGAAGGGTTTAAACAAATAATCCATTTTTAAAAATAAACAAAGAAGCAGTATGAAACGTTGGGGAGTCAAAATTGTTTTACTGCACAAGGCAGGGCATGTAATATTTGACTTAAGGTCTTATGTATGTGTATCTTTAATCATGTGCCCCAAAAAGGAATTTAAATTAATCAAAAAGTGTAAAAAAAAAATTTCATCAAAATATTTAAGTGTTTAAAAAAAATGTACAAAAGAAAGAAGTGTAAAAAAAAAAGGTGTAGCAAAAGAGTGTGGCAAAAGAGATGGTACCAAGATGAATGTATATAAAAGGTGACCCATGACAAAAAAAACAAACTCCGGTTTTCTCATCCCTAAACAAACTAAATAAGGAACCAACATGTTGACCTGCTAATAATAAAAGACGAACAACCGAATAATTTAAAGAATAGACAAACAGGCCAACCATGTTGTCCTACATACAAAACTGGGCCCCTATAAATTTGGAAAAGAAAAAAAAAAAATTTAACACACAATGATATATTATTAAAGAGTTCAACATTTCAATTTACTATTAAACAAATGCCACCATCTGCATCAACCAGTCCACCGCCATGATGATAAAATTAAAAAAAAAATTAAATAAAAATAATTTTCCTTCAAGATGACAAAAACAAAAAAAAAATTCAAAAGCAAGCTCCGTGTTCTTTAACGGGTCCACTAATCGCAGCAAATCCACTGCCATTTTAACTGTTGCTGATAATAATAGATAAAAAAATAAACCAAGTAATTTAAAAAAAATTTCTTTTAAGATGATGCAAAAAATGAAAGAGCCAGAGAAAGACTCAAGAATTATATGTAGTGTAGTTGTTGTGTATATGCGTGTGTGTAAGTATGAATTAATACAGACAAGCGAAAGAAAACTCGAGAAAATTTTTGAAGGAGATTTTGAATTTTTTTTTGTTTTTTTTTTGTTTTTAACTATTTTTGGATTTTATTATTTATTTAAATTTTTTTTGGATTCCCGAATGAGCCCGCTGTCTGGATCAAATTCAGTGAATGACTAGTGTGCAGTGTTTGTAAATATATATATATATATATATATATAAAAATATTTAAGCAGACAAAATAATAATAAAAAAAAAATTTTATCGAAATTGGTTTAGAAGTTTTTGTGTAAGTGTTTATAAAAATAAATAAATAATAAAAAAAAGAGACTATAGATTTATAGAGATTTAAATATTTAAACTAAATAAAAAAAAATTTCATCAGCAACAGTTGTGCAGTATTTGAAAAAGCTGCAAAACATAAAAATGAGCCTTGTTTAACAAAGATAATTTTGAATTTAAATTTAGATAGTTCCAATGCAAAATTTTGAAAATTAACTAGGGTTCCAGAATTTAAAATTAACCACGCTCTGCTACCAGAAACATGTTACCAGGGGACTTAAATTTAATAAAGG
This sequence comes from Aphrophora alni, assembly GCA_963513935.1. Classification (NCBI taxonomy): domain Eukaryota; kingdom Metazoa; phylum Arthropoda; class Insecta; order Hemiptera; family Aphrophoridae; genus Aphrophora; species Aphrophora alni. Next base: position 77,292,247 of record OY740766.1, read on the forward strand.
CGGAACCAAAATGGTAACAATGTTTGAAAAGAAAGATAAAAAAAAGACAAAGACAAGTTTAATAATTAACAAGGCTCAAGTTTATTGAAAACAGAAAGAAATTTCGACGGTTCAGACTTTGTCATTTACAACAAAAGACATCCTGACACAAATCATCAGTAAAAAAAAACTTATGATTAACAAGATCATAAATTGTAAAAGTTATAAGCCCTTAATTGTAACATATAATAATTTAGATAAAAAAAAAAATTAATCAATAGATTCTAAAAATTTATCCCCCTTTTTAATATATATATATATTTATAGTTACAAAAATTTAACAATAAAAAAAAACAATGAGCACAGCTTAATAATTCACAGAATTATAATTAATCAAAAAAAAAAAAATTATACGCCCTTAATGTAAAAGTATAATAATTTAAAAAAAAAAAATTAATCAAAAGATTCAAAAAACTTATCCCCCCCTTTTTAGTTTATAAGATGATAGTTTCTTTTTAAACAGTTACAGAATTTAACAAAATATAAACGAGCTTGATATTTTAAGTTCAAAAAAGATCATATCTATAGTTAAGATGTTTATCACTAAACTAAAGTTACATAATATAATTGGTTTGAAAATTTCTTAAAAACTATATTGGCCAATAAATTTATATATTTAAAAAAAGAAAAGAATTTAGAAGTTTGAAAATTTTGTTAATTGACGTCAATTATTTTAATTTAGAAACTAACCTCTTGGAGGTTGTTAGGACCGAAAATTGCATGCAGGCTCCACCCAAGAAATTGTTATATAATTTATAAATAATTACACAAGTCTACATCTAGAAAATAGTTTTAAGGAACACATATTTGCGGAAGTAAATTTAGGCACATATACAATATGAGTTAGTTAAAGTTCTGTAAAGTCAGCTGTAAAAAAGGGACATCACTTTTATGCACTTGAAAATCTGAAGTTATGTTATACAAAAAACGTGTTTTGCCAACAGGACGAAACTTGTTAGGATGTTTCGCTGGTTTGCGCAATGTGAGACAAGAATTTCTCTATTTCTCCTATTTCTTCTACCAGCATATTAGCTATGGCAAACAAAAAACACGTTTTTTTTTAAACGTCTGTGCAAAATCAGACATGTTGTAGCATTAATGTTCTTTATTGAAGAAAATATCTGGTTATTTGTCAAAATTAAAGTAAATTAATTGCATCACAGAAATTCGTTAAGATTGTAATTAAAAGCTTCTTAGATGATTATAAATTTATTTATATATATATAGTTTTGTTTAAAAGAAAGCTTGTATAAGACTTGTAAGATTCTTCAAAAGTCTATAAAACGAAATTTTCTGATTTAGAAGAAATTTCTCTAATTGTTTTATATTTGACATGTTCAATAAGATATGCTGATCATTCAATGTTCAACATTAGTTTGCACTTATTTCACAAAATTGTTCAAAACTTAAAATGTGCCTTTACAAGGTTTTGTAAATGATGTTTTAAGAAAAGAAAATTTTTTTATAATAATTTAGTTTCAAAAGAAAATAGAATATTAAATAAAACATGAAATACATATTCTAAAGAATACATGATATTTAACAAATTATTTAAAAAAATTAACAAAATTTATAATATGACAAAATCTGTAAGGTTGAAGTACCTGGTTAATCCTGTCGCAGTTCACGTGAGCTTGTACCGAGAAAAATGATGATTTATTTTACATTTTAGAACGAGATTGTTTAAACTAAGGCGCACAAACTGTAAATTAGCATGATGTAGTATAAGACTTGTAAAATTTGAGAAAGAAAGAACTTTTGTTAACGGAGTAATGCAGAATGTAGACCATGTTGTTATCACATCTAGACTGTGGACGGGTAGTAGGGAAGCTAGCTTGACCGGCGAATTGTACTTTGTATTCAGGTGTCAGGCGATGCTTGGTTTTGGAGAGGGCCGCCAGGTGCCAGCATCTGTCAAGGCTAAGCAAGTTGAATGTATATTTACGAATGTGTTTTTGAATGCTACAAATATGTGCCACAATGTAGTCAAAATAATAGATGACAAAGTGTAATTGACGGGTGTTATTTTGATATCAGGCAATTAATTTATTTTTAATATCTCCTTGTGATAATGGCTACAATGACACGCTTGCATTTTTAACGAAGTATTTATTTGTTTTATAGAAATAGTTGCGATGTATGACTGTTTCCGTAAAAAAAAAATTTATTAAAGAACATGTGCACGACATGTGTTGGCCATTTATTTATTAAAAGTAGATACAGACCGTAATTATACATTTTATAAAAGTAATATAATTGTTATTTGATGAACAATACTAAGTTTTTTTTGAAAAATTAATTGTTGGAGGGAAAAGTTTTCCAATAACTATTCCTTTTCGTCATATATTCAACAACAAACTAAACTTTTTTCAATTTCTTTTGACAAAACAAATAAAAACAATAAATAATAGCTATATGTTATAAAGTGAAACATTATAGGATTCATACCGTTATAAAATGTTGGGAGAAATCCATGTTAACATGATAAACTAACAGATTTGTTTTGATTATCTAGTATAAGTAATAACAAAACTTTGTGACATGATTTTGCTAATCCCTAAATTTATACAAACAATTTGTCTATCTATATACCATTCTGAGGAAACTAATTTAAAGGAATTATCTATAATATTAATTGGAACACAATTATTTTTTTATAAATATGTAGAGAAAATTCTTATTATTTGGCGACATTACGAATTTATAGGAAAATTAAATATAATTAGTAAAAAAACTAATAATTTTTTTTATGTTCAATAATGTTGATTGTCGTGTAGTGTAAACGTTTCGATGACTTTGTAATGTATAATTTGTCATTATATATACCCTATTATATTCATAATTTACTGTCTGATATACTAATGGTTTCCATCGAATTAAGTCAGGTTCCAAATATATTGGATTTTAAAAACTAAAATAAATCTAGTTTTGTCACTCAGTTTTATAGTATTTGTCTAAAATTAATTAATCTTCACACAGATATTATAGATGCCACGTGAATTTAATTCCCAAAACACCCATAACTCAAACTTATGTTCCTTTAGAATGTTTGACTAATATGGAATTTACAATATAGGTATTTTAGGTATTGCTATCACCCTAATGAAAACTCCAACACCAGTGATTATGAAATAATCATTCAACCTACCTATACTTTAAATAAAATATAACTTAATTAGGAAACAATAGCACGTGTAAATTATTACACGTAAAACATAAAACAAGAAACCATTTAAAAGGTTTGCATTTAGTATCATCTATTCCACCTTCAGTTTAACACCAGAGTCAATCATATATTTCATTATATGCGATACACAGTGAATTTTATTTTTACAGCCTATTTTATGAGTGTTAAGTATTTACCTATATATCAAATTTTTGTAAAGTAGTTTACCAAATTAAATTTACCAACGTTATGAAAATTGTTAGCGGCATATTCACTTCAAATAGATTATGTAATTTTGTTTGTACCTTTTATAAGATTTTACTTTATTTCAGAACTATGTTCCCTTTCACTGTGTCTCAAGTCTATATAGTAAATTGTTATTATATTTCTCACAGAAATTATAAATATTATATTTTAAAAATAAATATAATATTATATTACATTAAATATTATATTAATTATAAAAAATAAATATACATGTTATTTGGTTGAAATTGGAAACTTCTCTCTTCGTATATTCTTCCAAATATTACTTTATCGTAATTTCATTAATACATTTTCTTTTACAGTTGTAAACATTATACACAATTCACAAGGAGAAGGTTAAAACAACATTAATTTTGATTTAATTTAAAGTGAAGATTCATTAATCACTATAAGAAGAACAATAAGTTAGAAGTGTATGAATTATTTACTTAAATGTTTTCGTATAACTGATATTAACATCAAAATTGCAATTAAAAATCTATTGATATTTATTAAAAAACTATTGTAAGAAATTGTATATTTATAACTTAATATCTTATTTATAACTTATTGTCAGTTTAAATATATAACTTAATTAAGCATAAATTTAAATTTATTCTTTGAATATACTCCAACAATAGCGTAGGAAAACACTGTATATATAATGAACATGTCGCTAAATATTCCAAACACTGACAAACTTTTATTAAGAGGACACGTCTAACAAATTACTTCTCACATTTTGTATTTCCTGTAAGAAAACTTTAAAGTACATCCTACCCCTCCCAACACCACCTGTCGTCTTTATAAAAGTGGTAAACATGATTGATGTAGAGAAGTCGAACCGGATATCCATCAGATGCAAGAAGCTTTTGGAATAAGATTTAACAATTATTATGGTTTCTCCATAATATAAATATTACTCCTGCCTAAGATAAATTATAAAGATGTTCTGTAAATAATATTAATATATAATGTGACCTCAATTGTTATTGAAACGAAGGTATTACAACTAAATCAGCATATACATTCAATCCACTATCATTGCTAGCACCAATAATTGTCGGTTTACATTTAATTTAACTTACAGTGCTATGTGGCGTACATACAAAAAACTTCCGACTATAATATATCTCCATACAAAATAAATAGAACTTAATTCAGTTATAAAAATACATGATTAAATCTGTAAATCTTATGCTACTGACAAGTATATGACGACTATATGAGTTTAATTGACAATGTCAACACGTTTTATGGGCCATGGAATGATATAAAAAATAAGAGAAACCTGTATTTTCAAGCTCCCGTCTAGTCCCAATACAAATCGATTGTTAAAAAGCTTTACATCTTCCCTTCGCAAATTTTAGGATTTGTATTTCATTTTAGTTGTGCGTCCATGACTTGGGAACACTGCGACAAAGCAGTAACTATATTTACCTTTTTACATCTTTTATACAAGAAACAAAAATATCACACGAATATAATTAATTAATCCGACTTTGTGTGTTTCCCTCTCTCGGTCTCTCTCCGTATCCTTCCATACAATAATAAACCAATCAATTAAAATAGAAGTTGGGAGATTTTAGGACAGAACCAATCAGGAGGCAGCATTTCGAGCACGTGTCACAATGGCATAGAAAAGGTGCTCGTCGAATGAAAAGTGCGTAAACCTAACCTAATGGTCCGGGCTTAAAGGTAACATAAAGTTCTTTGTAAGTGCTTATTGTAAGGTAAAATATTTAAAACCGTGCTGTCGCATCATTGTTATGACATTTGGTGAATATTTTGTTATGACATTTGGTGAAATTTGTCGTATATTTATGTTTAAATAAACGCCTACATAAATATATAAGTTTGTGTGCGTGTTTGTAGCTAAACAAACGTCTCCGTCCTCCTCCCCCTCTCCTCCCCTCTACCTTAATGTGACTAACCGAAATACTGTTTCTGAAACATATTTGCTTTTCGAAATACTGTATTTGCATTTAATTTTCCATCCGAAATACTGTGCCTGTATCCGATTTTCCAACCAAAAATATGTTTCTGCAATCTGATTTTCTAAACGAAGTACTTTGTCTACAACATTAATTCTTGAAAACTGTACAACTTGTGAACCTGACTGATCAGGAGCTTCTATTTGGTTACATATTCGTGACCACGCCCCTTTAAATTGGTGAGTAACCTAACCTAATCATGTTCTGAAATCTTTCCCACGACTTCCTACCCCTACTTCTACTTTTAAAACAGACCCATTACCCCATGTTCTGTAACCTAACCTAACCTGAGAATTTGTAAGTCTGGACTGTAATACTGTATAGTGTATTGTAATATCATATGATCCATCACTCTAACTCAGGGGTTCTCAACCTTTTTAACGCTGCGACCTCCATTTTGGGTTGAGAATTTTTGGCGACCCCCTTCTAGTAACATCGTAAAGTAGGCTTGGTGAGTCTAGGACGTTGATGATCACCTATTATAGTGAGCGGTTATAATAGTTTCAAGAAAGTAATTTGAATCATTTTCAACCATTCAATATCAAAGCAGGCAAGGACTGCGCGTGGTGTATTTATAGCCGCGGTGACAGCCTGACATGGAGCAGCGCGCGCAGCCATTGCACGGTGCCACTCATCCTCCGACAAAGACAGCTTCCAGTCGACTGCCTGACGGCTTGAGTAATAGTGCGTACTTTGATCTTCAAATTGAACACTCATGTTTTAGTGTTAATAATGGATAAGTTTTTGAAAAGAGATTCTTCATGTAGCAAAAGTAGTGAGAATTCCGAAGTATCAAAACCAAAATGCCGAAAGTATGATAATTCAATCTACAGTTTGGTTTTACTGAACTTGAAAACAAAAATCAGTCTGTTATTTTTAGTGAAGTGTTATCAGGTGAAAGCATGAAACCTTCAAAAATGAAGCGTCATCTTGAAATTAAACATTTATAGCTGAAAGACAAACCAGTCGAGTTTTTCCAGAGAAAACTGCTGTCCCTTCGAAGTCAACAGGTAAATATTAAAGGTATTGTTGATGTTAGCAAAAATCTTTTAAAGCTTCGTAGGAGGTAGCACTCAAGATTGCTAATGGGGGGAAGCCACATACCATTGCTCAGGAAATAATTCTTCCTGCCGCAATGGGTATGGTTTCAAATATGATTAATTCTCAAGAAGCTGACAAGCTGAAAAACATCCCACTATCAAATGACACTATGTCACGACGAATATTAGACATGGTTAAAGATGTTCAGAACCAGCTAAAAATACAAATTAAACAAAGCACGGTTTTTTCGGTTCAGTTCGACGAAACAACTGACGTTCTTAACTGCGCTCAGTTCTTCTGCTTTATTAGGTATGATTGCGGTCACTCTATTAACGAAAATGTATTATTTTGCAAATCTTTGCCAGACCATGCCAAAGGTGAAAGTCTTTTTAAAGTATTCATTGAAGCAACTGAACCTTTTGAAATTGATTGGAACAAATGTGTTTCAATTTGTAGTGATGGAGCAAGAGCCCTTTCGGGAAAACACAGTGGTTTGATTTTCAGGTTGAAAACTTTATAGCCAAGTGCAAACTGGTTGCATTGTTTTTTTACAATCATAGACAAGCTTTAGCAGCTAAAGAAATGCCACAACATTTGCGTCAAGTTTTGGATAAGGCTATCAAAGTTGTTAACTATATCAAGAGTGGCCCATTGCAGAGTAGATTACTTGAAAACTTGTATGAAGGGGTAGGAGCCCTGCATAAACATTTGATATTCCACACCGAAGTAAGATGGCTGTCCCGGGGTAACGTGTTGAGTTGGCTGTTTTTATTGAAATCAGAACTTTTGCTTTTTTTTAATGGACAGTAAACCTGAACCCTTCCCGTTTTTTAGGAACAAAAAAAGGAGTGAGTTTTTATGGTAAATTTCAGTAAAATATTATTCTGTTTTATTGCGTAAATAATAATTGTATTATGAAAAAGCAATTTGTTTTGAAGGTTTTCATAGAATAATAACTTATAACTTTTACTTAAAATTTTTCCTATTTCCCCCGGCATTATAATATAAAATTGTTTTACGAATTTACAAAATATACGTAGTTTAATTTCAAAAATCATTACCAACTTCCTTTTTTATATATAAATATTTATTTTTTTTAATGGAACATTAATTTTACAAGAAAATTTTAATATTTTTGTTTTTGCTCTTTTTCATATTACTTGTGTAATGGGCGTTCGGATTTACATAGTAGTTGAATTTGATCCATGTTATTAAACAACTAGACCTCTTGTTGAGTGTATTGCCTACATGTAATCAACAATTAATATTTCCATTATTGGATTGTAATCCACAACAGAGTAATTCACACTTAAAGATTTCTCCACCATTTTAAATAATGTCTTTCATTAGAAAAATTCATAAATATTTGTTTTTCATCAAGGAATATTATTGAACAGACAAATTAAATCATTTATGATTCTGAATTTTGTTTTTCAAGAAGATTGAAATTACTTATAGATACTCATTTGATTATAGTTACAACTAAAATATATGCTGTTTTTGTACGTCGAAAACAAAAATTTAATTTGAAATTTTTTTAAATATTTTACAGCTATTTTTAATCATTTTTAACATTATTATTTCGGTACGGATACATTAGATAATAAATAGCCTAGTTGTTAATACATCATGTATTTAAAAAATGCAAAAGTTCTTGGGAGATACTAAAAACATAAAAAGCCAAATCACTCTTCTCGAACCTTATAAGTACTAATATTACAAGTCATTTACAATTACAATTCGGTGTTATTATTAATGTGAATAACAAACCATTTAAGGATATAGCCATAGTTGTTGCAATGTAGGCGGGACGCAAAAGTCATTACCTTGTTATAGAGAATCTATTGTTTATTCGGGGCATAGAATAATAATACCTTATGATTAGGAAGTTTTAAAAAGGAAAAGACCAAAAACAATTAATTAATATAAAATTTACATATTTCCATTTAAACAATATTAATTGGCCGCCATTTTGGGAAAAAGAACCGTTTTATTGGAATTTATATTAATGTCTTGAGACATAACAAAAAAATTAAAATTTAATTAGTGATAGCCTATTAGTTTGTTATATTAATACTTCACAAAACAGTTAATCGTAATACTTTTTTGGTTCACTCAGTATATTTATGAGTTCTGTAATGTTTTCTCGTTGAATACTTTTTCGTTTATAAATTATTTATATCTTATTATTTTAATAAATATGTATTTACATATTTTGAAAAAATCTATTTTATGTTTAACATTTGTTATATTTGTCAATTAAAATATTCATAAATTTAATGATTTATCCAAACAGTCTAGGATAAGGCAAAACCTTAATTATTATTTTGTGGGATTTGTCTTTTTATGCTTGATGAATATTGCTTCAAAGTTATATTGCTATTATATTCAAATAGGGTATAACACTAGATAATTTTTCCATTCTTTCTTTCCCTCTCTCCCTCCTCCTCTCTCTCTCTCTCTCTCTCTCTCTCTCTCTCTCTCTCTCTCTCTCTCTCTCTCTCTCTCTCTCTCTCTCTCTCTCTCTCTCTCTCTCTCTCTCTCTCTCTCTCTCTCTCTCTCTCTCTCTCTCTCTCTCTCTCTCTCTCTCTCTCTCTCTCTCTCTGTCTCTCTCTCGTTTTCATTATTTCCCAGTCTATCTATATATATCTCTGTCACACTCACCCCCTGTAATTAAAATGTATTAATTTAATTTATAGTGTTATTGTTATAGACTAAAAGCAAACAATAATAAAAAATAAAATTTATAAATAAAGCATAAGAATATAGGTATATTAAATTGAAAACTGTGCATGGATTCTGTAGTTGTATACGTTTTATAAATTGTTTATTAAAGTTTGTATCAAGTCGCAAGAAATTAAGTTACACAAAATTCCCGAGAGCAACACAAACAGTAACTAAGTCCTTTCTTTCCAGAGCAGCCTCTATTTACAGACAGACTGGACTTGTCAGGCAGAGAAAGCGTGTTTCGTGTTTCGTTTGAAAATTTTTATAACCTTATATGTTTGGTATTGTTACAAGATTTTAAAAATCTTAGTACAATAAATTGTATGTTCACCTTAACCTATTTCAATAAAACATTATACCCTAACTCTAAGCACTCGGACAACTAAAGCCTTCGTGGATCATCACGGCACCATAAATATATAGATCAAACATTTACACGTCTGGATTTTTCCGTTATTTATCACTAGAAAGAAGCGTTATAACGCAACAATAGAACCTTTAAGAATTAGAGGAGAAATTAGGTGAAATTCAATTATAGATTGAAACTCACTGGAATTGCTAAACATAAGGCCTCACTAACTGCTTTATGTAAAACTCTATAACCCTATTTGCAAATTAGGAAATACTTATAAATAATTTGTTACTAGAACGAGTTCGTGTGGTGTAAATTCCTACTATCTATAAATGATTTAAGTGAAATATATTTTATTTTAAAAAAATCATAACTTATTCATAAATACATAAAATATAAATTCGTTAACTGTGAATATACTCTTTGATAATTAAACGTTCATCTCCTTAAAGTATATTTATTGTAATATTAAATTATCCTTGCTTTTAGCACAAAGCAAGGAGTGTCTGAATTAATTATTCACAAAGAGTAAACACATTATGTTCAATTAGTGTCAAAACTTAATTCCAAAACTTTTTGTTAATTATATAATATTAGAAACGCTAATATATATGTTATGTGTGTTTATCATTTTTGTGTTAATAAATGTCATACATTGAACATCCTAAGATGTTTCCTTTTTTACGATCTGTGTGTGGACATATAAAGAAAAGCAGACATAAATTTGGACTAACAAATTAACTTACGATGGATACATACAATACACATTTTTTTTTATTTACGTCATGATTTTTAAATTGTCAATATTATCTTGAACGGAATAAACATTTGAAAAGTTGTTAAAATTTGTAATATACTAAAGATATAATATTAATTTAATATTTGTAAATATTAATAATACATTACAAGTAATTTGAATCAAAATCGTTTCCCTCTTGCAAGTAACTCGAGTGAGTTTCCTATTGTTTTAATGTTACTCCTACTTGCTTGGTTGTAATCATCACTCAGTCCAGTGGTGCCCCTGTATACGAAAATACATTTTGTAAAAAATAAATCATTACCATGACATGATATATAATTAAATCAAAATTGTACAATATAATTAAATTAAAAACAAACTTAACCTATTTCAAGACTATAAATACAAATTATTTATTTATATCAAATATTTGTTGATTGAATTTGTATAAAATGAAAAACCATCACTTTTATAAGACATTTCATAATCATTACGCGTAATCTAATAGAATGAATATAAAAATCTTATTAAATATGGCAAAAAGTTCTCACAGTCAGCATTGTATTTCTATTACAACTAAACAAATCTTTTATCTCCCAATACGCAAAACAAAACTGTGTTTATTTTATAATTACTGTATTAAGGGTGACTTTGATAACATGAACAATATGATGTGAATATTTCATTCATAAAATAATAATTACAATGTGTATATACAATTTTCATAACGAGAATTTTGGTTTATTATACATTTTAAAATTCTTCGTATTTTATATGTAAATTTGTAAATACTACTTATGAAAATCAAATTAATATACGGACTGAGATTACCTACCTTAAAACAAAGAGTAACCTTGTCCGTCATTGTAGAAACATTATCTCGTAACAAACACTGATACCTGTTATTCGTCAAGATAATATTTTGTGTTACAGTTTATGTTAACATTATGATTATATATCAAATATTTAACTAGTAGAGATTATAGGTCATATATTACTACTATCAGAACCCGCTATAGTGTATAAAATTAATAACTTATTTACGTTTATACTTACAGTTTGATTGTGTGGTTGGAATGAGACAAATTTTATGGAAAATAATCGCACTATTTAGTTCATTTTGAAAAACGGTTTATTAACACAAATAACAAAATAACTAATATTTCTAATATAGCTCGTTATACTATCCTAATGTGTTTTTCATTAAGCATTTTTACTTAACTCAGATGTTGGAATTTGAGTAGGCCTACCTACGGTAAATAGTAAGTAACTCGTAGAAGTAAATTCATAAAATGCATTTTAATTTTTATGAGGATTTAATTTAGGAGTTTATATTATTTATATAAAAAAAAAAAAAAAAAAAAAAAAAAAAACAAGTTGTTTAAAAACACGTGTAAAAAGTCTTTCACGTGATCTAATTTTCTTTTCGAATAGTTTCGTCATCTCGAAGAAAAGGGAACAATAAAAGAGACCTAAGATAGCTTAAACATTACTAAAGATAACTGTAACTGACGTAAATGTTCTAAAACACATTGCTGCAACAAACTGCTACAAAGGAATAGCCATCATACAGATGTAACAGCGACATTTACTTAATATGTGTCCAGATAACAGGAACTCTGAGATAGAATGTCTGACAACTGAATAACTGCTTTCAACTTTTCATTCATAAGAACACTATACTATTTGTGACATTATCAAACATATATATACCTAGAAACTGTGTCTGTGAAGTAAATCAGGTAGCGAAAAAATCAGTTAATGAAAAATTTACAAGAATTTCGAAAAGAACTGTTTTGTCGATAAATGAGGGAGACCCAATAAATTGAAAATGGTCTGAACGTAGCAGATCTCAAACTAAACAACGGATCTGTAGTCTCTGGGTTTTAACTAGCTACGTGTGTGTGTGTGTGTGTATTGAGACGGTCCAAAAAACCGATCTCATGGAAAAATTTTGAAAAACTCAAAATTCCAAAATATTCAGTAAAATAAACCAAAAATAGTGGAAATAAGAGTAATAATTAGATTCAGTATAGGAAAAAACAATGTAACCCGCCAAGGCTAGTAGCGATGTAAGATTGTCCGGACAGGAATAATCAAGATTACCGGTCAATAAGAGTACATGGTAAAATTTCAAAATTCGAAATTAACTATAAAAATAATTTCATCTTGTAGAGTAATTAAAATAGAACAACTAATAATAATAAATCAAAACTGTGAAATAAATATTTAAAAAGTTATAGTCGAATAAAAGAGTTGTAAAACAAAAAAACTTTTGTAAATCAAAATTAATCGTATAAGTAATAACAAAGTCATGTGTTCATAAAACCAATTAATAATAATAATTAACCCAAATTAAAAATCAATTAAACCTAATAAAATAAAAAGGTTAATAAAAACCAAATAAGAAGGAAGTGTCATAACTTGGGAACCAAAGAAGCCAGGAAGTAGAGGGGAACGGTTTTGAGACTTTTGGAAAAGGAGGAAAAATAACCAAAAGAAAATTTTAAAGTTTTCCAAAAATAAGAAAAGTAAAATTGGAAAATTCACGAAATTTTAAAGTCACCATAACTCAAGAAAGGAAGGTCGCACTAATTCAAATAAAGTTAGGACAGAACCAGGAAGAAAGGGAATTCAAAAAGAGCCAATTAAAAAAAATATCGAGCGAAGCGAACAGGAGTTATGGCGAGTTGAAGAAATCAAGGGTAGAAAACTCAATTTTCAGGTTGTAACAAGGGCATTATATTTTGAATATCTGATTGTATTATATCTATGATAGAGCCCATCAATTTATTTGTTTTTATATGAATTTGGTATTATTATTAGCTTATTATGTATGAATGATTCACTAACTAACGGTATAGACACTTTTTATAGATGTTATTGTTAAATATATCATGACATAAGATAACACAGCTAGGTGTTACGGACTGGATTATACATTTTATCGTATATCAAACCATGCCTTCAATTAATGGGCGTATTTATTAAATTACTATTAAAGATACATTTCGTAAATCGGGAACGTATTTCTGAATATAAATTCTTAAAAGGACAGTTTAGTGTTTAGTGTTTATAAGTATCAGTAAAATAAAAATTAAAATTGTTTAGCCCATTTATATAAAAAGCGATCGTGTATTTTGTTTCATCGGCAGGTCGACTCAAATTTGTAAGTGTGGAGGATTATTATTTAGAGGCGTATTTTTTTATGTTTTTTTTTTTTTAACAATTTATAAAAAACGTATATCTGTTATTTAATAAATGTACAAACTTATGAATCTGCAAGTAAACTAAATAGGTGATTATTTATACATAAAATGTTTAAACAAAATCTATATTTATAAATTCATGTAGATTTGACCTTCAATCTGTAAACTAAAAATAGACTACGTTGATATTTATTACATGACAGTATAATACAAAATGTACATATAGTGATGAACACATAAAATCATGATGAATATTGCACTATATTTACGTTTAAAATATAAATGATTATTTTAGTATAAAATTGCATAAACAATTTATTTCGTGAGGTAGAAAAATAATGACAAAATAACTGCTTTGACGACTATTTGACATTTGCTCTAGTTGGGTTAAAACTGCCTTGATCTCATGAAAGTAAACAAGAGAGGCGACACAATTTTACAATATATAACACGATGCTCATGTGAAGCACTCAATCTGCATACATGATATCGCTTTACAGTTCTGTAGTCAAACCCTACATTATATGGAAACATTCAAATATAGTAATGTTATAAAATGTTAAGAAATTTCTGTAAAATTAATAAAATATAGGATTTATAAGACAGATTTTTAGTTTTGTAAGGTAAAGAATACAGACATAAACTCAGATTGATACAACAAAAAACAATTTCCAAAATATCATGTATTATCTGTAAGCATGATCTTTACTCTTTAAAGTACTTATTTTCTTTTATTCTTTACTCTTTAGGTACTAGAATCCAGACATTCAACAAAGACATTTATAAATGTATATTTTTTACCACATATTTTCATAAATAATACCGTTTACAGCAAAGTTATTGCTTACCTACTAAAATAACGTATATTATTCCCAGATCATATCTCTATTTAAACTCTCACTTTTTACAGATAGTCATAAAAACATAATATGAGTTATGTAAAATAATTTCAACTGTACTTTATTAATAAAGGTGAAGACATTTTTCCAAGTGTTATTTTTGATTAAATTTTCCCCTTTAAATTTGCAACGTTTCATCAGACAATCTTAAATTAAGGCCGCTCTGAATGATAAATTAGGTTTAAACGATTCTCTTTCCTTATTTTAAACAATGAAAACAAATTTTAGTTATCTTAAATATAAATGTAAAGTGATTATAAAATTATCGTACAGTTTTGACAATACAAGCCTGGATTCCATGTTTAAAATTTAAACAAATTAAGTTGCTTTAAATAATTTCTTTTCTAATTTTAAAATAGATTTATAATTTATTTAATTACGTATCGATAAGCTGAAAAAATGATAAGAAATTTAATTAAATAGAACTGATATTGCAATATTTACATACAATCGAGTATGCAAATGTGCTGTATAAATCAAAAGCACCTAATCATCTGTCTGGAATACTAGCTATTAACATAATATAATGTAGACAGAAAGTTAAAATTGAATACATAAGCAACAAATTGAGCTGTGAAAGGAAATAATAAACAATTTCAACTTGATGTTATTAAAATTCCTTTGGTTATGTGGCTGTATATTTTTTTTAAAATTGGTTTCAGGTTTTTATTTTCTTTTGTATAAACAAACATTCTATTTAATTTTGAATTACACTGTCTTGGTTAAACATCAAAGGTTTATTTTTTTTGACATGCCTGAAGGAGTACTTTTGTGTTTGCTGTAAGCCTCGCCTTATTTGTTCCAAATGCGATATGTTTTGTTAACTTACATATTTTCTTTCAACAGTACATGTTTACAAATTGACTTCCGATCCCCTTTACTATAATCAGTAACATTTAATTTCCTTACAATCCTTACTAAAAAGAACACTCGCATAGTAAATAAAATTGAAATATAAAGATAAATAAATTGATTGATTATATAATACCACGTTAACGATTGCCACCTTCCAAAAGGAAATAATGTTTGTCCATTTTTGGAAGTTAGTGTACAAATGTATATCAATTCTACCGTTGAAAGTAGAAGGTCTTCACAATTTTTATCCATCAGAGATCGTCTGGTAGAATTTTATTGGAATTTTGTGATCAGCTTGTTTATGCCTATTTAACCTATATAACAACATTTGAACATTTAATGTGCCTTCTCTACCCTAAACATTTGCAGAATGGTCTCAACCGAATCTCATAAGCACTTCGAACTTGGAATAAAGTTAATTACACAAAAAACATAAAATTAGTTTGCAATTAAATTTGATCAAAAAGAATATATATATATATATATATATATATATATATATATATATATATATATATATATATATATATATATATATATATATATATATAGTCTGTCTACACATATAATCTATTTATAATGCCAATTGAAATTGATTTTATCGATTTTTACCCGTGTTGTTTAGACCTAAAAATAAATAAAGTTTATGTTACAGAACCATATCTGTAATAATAGATGGAAATGCACCTATTACGGACATTACTGCTCAAATAAATGCATGTAGATTGCAGACTGACGAGCATAGTATGCACTTTTTAATTGTGTGCATTGAATAATTAATATTTCAGAAAGTCAAAACATTTAATATAAGCTTTCATTCCATTCAGAATTACGGAGCTCAAAGAATATCATCATGTTTACGCTTCAGTTTCGACATTAATTGATCTGCTTACATGGAAATGTGAGTTACTCTACTCGTAATATAAAATCTGAAATATCACGTAAAGCTTATATGATGGCATGGTCTAATTAAACTGAACAAATTCCGTTTAATTTAAAACGAAAAATAATTTATTGTCGTGCAAGAATGAGATAAAGTTTATAATATACGTTTAAAAATAACAATTTAGTATTTGATGTAGGGTAAATATTTTTTTTCTGCTTTTCCTTACTTAAAATTAATAAGAGGTTTGAACAAATTTACATCCAATTTCTGATAATTATTAAATCATTTAATAGTTAACATTACAGACTGGATGAAATATTTTGAAAAACCTACACATATTTTCAATTATTATCAATTATATCACATATATATCAATTATTCTCTTATTTAAATAACTAATATACTGATGTTATCACACCTTTTATTATATACGTACAAATTAGTTTTCATATATTCACAAAAATGTTGCTTCATTTTCTGCGGTGGTTGATTATAAAGACTGTATTAAAGATTATTATCATAAAATATAAACCGAACCGCCGAATTTTTTTTTTTAATGAAGAAATACTTTTGTTTGGATTTTTTTTAAGGCACTTACTTAATAATGATTTATGGCTGTGTGCTAGTTACAAAATTCAGACACAATAATCCATTAACAATATTATGTTTGGAAATAAAATAAAATAAAACGATTATATGATTCTATTTATACATTTTCATTATTTATTCTAAGTTGTATAGAATTTGTTTTTGAAATTAAAATACGTAAGATGCTATAACTTTAAAACTTATAGTATTTAATTAATTTTTTAAACACAATTTACAACAAACTGGGATCATTTTTTCTAGCAAATTCATTAGAAAATGTTTCTGACAGTAGGACATAAATTGTTCTAGTCGTAGAACTCCTTACCATCATCTTAGAACAACACAAAAACATAACAATTTATAATTTTAAGACGGTGGTTGGTTTAAAATAGGTTGTAAAACCGTACTAAAATCTACAATAATTTTTACTTAAAAATTTCATAGTGATCAAAACTTTAATGAACTACCTATTGACCTGGCCATAATATGAAGGTTTAATAACACAAATCGCAAACTTTATACAAAATACGTTAGATTTTGATAAATTATAGTTTCAGGAACCTCTTATCATTAACGAAAATCCTTGCGTTTACTTCTAAAACTTAATTACTTACTTACTTACTTCTAAAACTTGCGTTTACTCTTCTAATAGAATTATTCAACAATATGCCTTTTAATGAATAAAATTATTGGAAAGCGTTTAATTAAGAAAATAATTAAATAAAAAAACATCACAGTACCAGTTTGTTTCAACACTTTAAAATACTACCAAATATAAGATATAAGACTTACAGTACAGTGATATCGTCTGGTATGCAAATTGACTGCTTCGGGTGAAAATGATATTTTTCGGTTTAACTATTTAATCTCTTTTCGTAATTTAATGAGATTCAGGTGCTTTTATATGAGTATAACATAACCTATGTTGTAATCTTGCTTACATCTTTACTTTGCATTTACGTCGTATCAAAACATCTTTATAAAAAGTTTTAACTTTACAACGCTTCCATTGAAGTACTTTGAAAAGAAGTAAAATATGTGAAATAATGTAATAGAGTAACTTTTTTCTGAACAGAAATACATCTCTTGGGAGGAAAATATTTTGGAAATATATATTTATAATGTAAACGGAAATGTATAAATTTTCATCATTTTGTTAGTTCGTAAACATTACCATATGTTAATATTTTTTTTATTCGAATAACACACTTTATTGTTCTTATTGACTGTATGCAATAATTAAAAAAATAATTAATATATTTCGTTAATTTCAGCTGTTGAGGTTTACCTGAGTTGTTGAGGTTACTAATTATTTTTTTTTAAATCATATAACTCAGATAATCAAAACCATTGGATCTTATTTAACAGTATCATTGGCATTTTAAAACACTCTGGAACCAAAGAGATGATCTGAGCAAAATTTTCAAAGTTTAAAACATAATATTCAATGTAAGTAAATTATAAATATGAAATACACATGATAAAAGGCACAACAATATTATAAACATTAGGTCAGATGAAATTACATAGTTGTTCAAATATAGAGCTTTGAACTTAATGTTAACCACAATTTTGCATTTTTTATGGACATAGTTATATTATAATATCATGAAGGTAATAAACAATATATTAATCTCTGAGTTGTGTTTATGAAAATTAAAATATATTTCTATAAAATAGTTGTATATTAGTCCTGTAAATAGTTATTTAACTTTGCGTTTATAATTAATTATATCTTTAGTGTCCTAAAATTGTTTTTCTTACTTTATATGAAAATTTGTATTTATGCGAGTACTGATAACCTCGAGTGTGTAACAATCGTGAACTTCTTGTTTAGTTGTTTACATCGCTTTTATTACGAAAAAAAATCAGAAGAAAATGGCGTAACGTACTTAAAACTTTTCTCACAGGAAATGCGAAATGTTGGAAGTAATTTGTACAAGACTTCTCTTAATAAAAGTGTCGAGTGTTTGTAATGTGCACCGACAGCTGCAGAGTAAATTTACTTCACAACTTTGAAGTTTATTGCACTAGTCGGTTGATTTTACTTCATTCTCGTCTAGCTATCTTCTCAAAATAATTCTTAAATATTACAACAACAAGAAAGCCCAAATAAAATATAAATTTTAATGTTACTCATTATTTCACATTTTAAATTAGTTTATTTAATAAAAAGGCATTGAAACACAAATCGACAAACAAACAATAATTATGTTTATAAAACAATGAAACCAATATGGAGGAAAAATAAAATTTACAATTACAGAACGACATTTTTTAACAGTTATACATTGCTTATGTTAGTTTTAAATTGTATATTACAGAATATAACTGACACTTGTAAGGTATGTATGAACCTTTATATATACAGTACATCTAAAAAAAAATATCTACAGTGAGAGTACATAAATATATTGAACAAAAATCAAAATTATTTTATGAAAATCTCCAGTAATTCCCAAACAAGACAAATTGTGAGAAACATTTTGAAACACAAAAACTACTCACATATTAGGGACGTTTTAGATGTACCCTATAAATAGTTTTATTTATCATAAATCTGCGTATTAGTATAGTTGAAGTATTTCGTTGTTTAATGAGACGCGAGTTACTTTTTCTACATTATGTATTGTTACAAAGAGCATGCAATTAATTTACATATGATGTTGTGTAATTAAGGTAAGGATGACAGCTGTCTGCAATTATTATTCTACATCTGTACTAAGGCATGACGTCTCACTGTAAAATATAATGAGTTTATATTAACATTAATTCGCCGAAAACGTGAGTAAATAACATTTCCAGACTAGTAAAGGAGTTATCATATAACATTTAATACTCGCGCATAATACAATATATTAAACACTATTGCACCAAAAAAGTTTAAATCTTAATTATAACAGTGCTGTTCGCAAGAAATATATTTTTTGTTTATTTCATTTGTGTGAATGTAATTTAAAGTGTATTAATTTAATAAGAGGGTATTATTACATTTCTAATAAAAATGTTCCATTTTTCGTTACAGATTTTTCATTGAGCGTTGTGTCTATTTATGGATAATTTGTATTTTTTCAATTATTATTCAAATATTAACAAGTTTATTTGAACTTTCCATATATTATCTATGTCTTATTTTTAAATTTAAATACATTTACTTTGAAGTATGCTATATGAAAGGAAGCAGAGGTCCTTCATTTTACTTTTTTGTAAGTTTAAATCGAAAATGGCGGGCCGCGAAACATAGTATCTAGTTTTTTTTACATAACGCTGATTTTGTGATTCTAAATAAAGCTGGTGAAATAAGCATCTGCATATTTATATGTAAGAAATATAAAAACGAACTGACCTTAACTGTTACAGCGGAAGTTTAATTTAATAATTATTGTTGTTAATTTAGGATCATCTATTTAATTCTGTCACATGTCTTAGTTTCTAATTTACAATTACGCGTCTCGATTGGTGTGATTAGTTTTTTGGTCAATTGAATGACAATAAATTAAAACTAAGAAGTTCAATATGATTCAATAGGAATTAATGAATCATGCTCCAGAATCATAAAATTATGTGGCTTGATTCGACCTAACGTTTACGTATTAGCTAAATAGAAATAAAACGTTGTTATTGACTAATAAAACTCCCGTGTTATGTTCAGTTATTTTAGTCTAACTACTAAATCTGAATTTCATTGCTATAATTGGGTTTATTATGGTTTGCTAGAATTGAAACGTACACCAAAGGAAAGAATTCTATTAGTCTATCTTATTATACACAAATATTAAAAAGGCATATCATATTTAAAATGTGTTCAGTGATTAACAATATGTGTAAATAAAATAGGATTATTACAATATCCTTAAATTCCAATAGGTTCCTTTCATAATACATCTATTGAAACGTTTCAACTTAAAGATACTATAAATTATTTATATACGAATTATTTATACGAAATTTTATTAAAATCTACTATACTTAACATAAGTTGTGAATTTGTGGCGACAGAACAGTTACTCATGTGAGAAAACGTAGTCTTAATAATTGATCCACGAATTCGTTTAGGTTAGCCTAGAACCTCTCTTATCAATACACTACAAATTGAGCTCACCATTCGACCAATACTGAAGTATATATAACACGCAGAAGTTTGTAATACCTCAAGAAAATCAATCTGTATAATAAATAACCATTCTAGTTGCCTAGTCTAAAATCGGAGTACAAATAAATACTCTTTCAGGTTCAGCATCTTCCAAATTCTTTACATATACGACAAAGTAATGCATCTCCTTAATTCCAATTATCAGTTCAAATGAAACAAAAGTCTTGGAGTACAGCAAATATCGTCATAAAAATCAGCAATGCAACAAAGAAGGCAAATTAATTATCTACATCTGAAACAGAAGCCCATAGACAAACGAAAAGCCCTATGTAACTTAAACCCATAAAATACTTAAAATATAACACAACACAAATAAAGAACTAGCTTCTTAATGAATACCGGAGCACAGTAACGTAATGAGAAATAGAAGGACTGATAAAATTGTAACAAATGTAATACACATGCATCCTTAAGTACTAGAGCTGCAGACATGTGATGTTTGCTGTGAATGAAAGAGAAAAATGAAAGAAATAAGAGTTCGATTCTTAGATGACATGGCATTGGTAGAAAGAACACTGTTGAGATTTCAAAAAAGGAGCGAGTGATCTGCTTGGTACATTTAAAGTACAAAGTAGGTGATCAGTTGAAATTGTTATATTTAAAGATACATAGTTGTGCATAGAGAGAGAATATTTATATTATTTATCGACGAGGAGAAGTTAGGAACTTAGCATCCTATCTTACACTTGAACTTAAGAACAAAATTAATCATTTTATTTAATGTACATTTTATAATAAATCGTATATATGGACTAAAATTTCATCTTGTAATAACATTTGGAAATATGTTATTAATTCAACTAATCGGAAGTTTAAAAGCAACAGGATAATAGTATATATAAATAATAATAATAATAATAATAATAATAATAATAATAGAAGGGATGTACTTGTGTTGTTTTTAATGGTATTTTACTGATGAAGTAAATTGTTTACTTTTATTTTGTAACTACCCGTTTAAACACTACTAAAATTCCAGTGTAGGTAAATCAAATTTACAACAGATAAATATAGGTTCCAAATCTAGCGATAACTATATCGCACTATAACGTTTGGAATAATGTGTACGTTTTATTTGTTTCAGGTTTGTTGAGGCTTCAGCAAATTTACCAAAGTTTGAAACCAGGATCTGAATCATTTCAAGTTGAAACTGTCAAAAGAATAACTAACGCATCAGAAGCGATTGATTTTCTACACAGCTTAGAAGAGCTCAGCAGGTTAGCTGTCTATTTTAGATTGTAATATTATTCCATGATATTGTTAAAATAATTTTTTATTAATCTATTAAAACTATAATCAATTCTTGTTTTAAGCTTAGTTATAATATGGCAATGTGTTTACTTTAATGTTGAATTTTTATTGTACTAAATTAGAGCTAGTTATAAATAATGAAAATATTCGTTTAAAATTTTTTGAGGAATCGTTTATTTATTTTTAAATTTAAAACATTCTCCAACAATTCTTCAGAAACATTTGTTATGAGAAATTAAAAATCAGGTATTTCATTATGGAAAAACGATTAAAAGAAATTGCGCCAGGGTATATATGTAAACAAAGAACAGAAATTGCTTGGGTTGTGTAATCGATAGCGGTTATTTTCCGCTTCGTCGAACTATTTGTATGAAGAGATTTACTTCACTGTTCATTTAAATGTAGATTCTTTACTACTTACAATATTAAAAGTATATATTTATTTCTATTATGTTTAGTTTTGCACTATAGTATAATAGCTATCACCTCCTGAAACATAACTGCCATAAATAGTAAACATAAACCGTCATTACCTAAAACAATATAAGTAACTCTAATCATTCATTTTGATTCTTAGACTGTATCCTTTTTTGAAATACCTCCTACAGGACATATGAACAATTATTTGTTTGTTGTTTTCCTAGAATATATTTCTTTTCACATGTTATTTATATAAGTATAATGCAATTTTTGAATTTTGACAGTGTTTTCCTTCTAATATTGTCGAATTTCTAGTTATTTTATTACCTTGCATAAGTGAATAATAAGTATGATGATGTAAGCTCATGCTTCTGTCATTCAAACTTAACAGCATATCAAGTTATCAACTTCAGAGTAGTTACCTCCTTTTATAAATTTAATTCGATCCTTGTTGAAACACCTTTCGAATTTAAACATGTTAGTTTAAGTTGATATTGTAGACGTTACAAAATCTGTACAGGTTTTAACAATATAACATATTGTCTTGGTTACGGATGATAATGAATATTTGTTGGGATTATAAACGTTTTTCGAATGACTGAAGTGGTTTGTAGAAAGAGATTGGTGGTTAATGCTGGTATAGTGAATAGTAGGTAGACATTAAAAACCCTACGTTTTATGACTGTAAGTGAAACATGTCAATTCAATCATTTAGTTGTGGGGTAACATAAATTGAGACGAGCTTCAATGAAAACTGCAAACAAATCGACATCACCATCTCAGAGTAGATGAAGAGTTGTTATAGTGCCATTTGCGTGAAAAACTTAAAAATAATAAAATTAAACTATCGATACATTTATTACCTTAACTAAACTCAAATATTTAGACATATTCTAGTCATATATTTATTTATTTTCCATTCCTTTTATTACATTTAGATAAACAAAACATGATTTAGATTGAGAAAAAGATATTAAGATAAACAATAAAGCTTTCCTTAACAACAAACTAAAACAAAACATATGACATAATAATACATTAGTTTAAATTAAAATACACGACAGTAAAGAAAAACCAAAACAATATTACTTCTAAATCCTAAACAAAAACAAAGATAAACAATTTAAGATAAACAAAAAATATACGGAATGGAATAAGCAGCCTCCGTGGGTCTACCCGTTTTGAGGCTGCATATCTCAAGTAAAAAGGGAAAAAAGAAGAAATAACAGAATTCAAGAGACCATCGGGAGCAGTTAAACTATTAATAAATTTAAATTTAATTTAATATTTATTACAAATATTATAATTTGTTAAGTAATAATTTTTTCTATGATAATTAATTATGAACATCTAGTTGGATCTAATACATAAATATAAAGTGGTAAAAACTTACACTACGTAACATACAAACACTCTCACATACCATAATAGTCCATATATATTCTCTCTCATACCAATATATACACATCCCTATCTCCAAGTTTAATATGATAAAAAGAAATACAAAAATAAACAAAATTATTAAGAGGGGAAAAAAAAAAAAAAAAAAAAAACACTTCCACACCCCTATTAACATCTCTTACATTCATCCACGCATCAAAACAAAATAATTAGAATAGTAATGCATTCCTATATCACAACCTCCAACAGACTTTCAACACAGTCCATGCCCAAAAGCCAGCTTTTCAAAAGAATTAGATATTTGGTTAGGTTTGTGCAGGTTTTAATATTTTCTGGAAGTTGGTTATATATTCTAGGTGCGACTACAGAGTAAAATTTAGAATAGATTGTCAATTTTGCTCTGGGTACAAAAACTTTGTTCCTCTGTCTAAGCAAGTAATCATTTCTGTACTGCAGATCTGAAAAGCGTCTGCTCCTTATATACAAAATTTTCATAACCTTAAATATATATAAATATCTAAGAGGTAATATAGATAGTTGTCGAAATAATGGCAGTGATGAAACGTTCCTCCTTTTATGCATGATCAGTCTTATAAACACTTTTTGTACTATTATCAAAGGATTATTGCTCGTGATATTGTACCTCCCCAACAACAGATTCCGTATTCCAACCTACTATGAACCATTGAAAAATATATTTTACGCAGAAACACATCTAGGAACAATTCCCTTCATGTGAAAAAATACACGTAAGATTCTATTTAAGTTGGATTGTAGTGCCTTTATATGGAACTTCCATGACAGACCTTCATCCAAAACCACTCCTAAATAATTAGAAGATTTAACTTGTTCTATTAAAATACAAGAACTACATGTTATATTTCTTATTACACACTTCATGCACTTATATAGTAAAGGTGTTGTAAACAATTTCGACTCTCCTCTCATATTAAAGTTCAGGTATTAGGTTTTTTTAGTATTCAAGCTCATGTAATGTATTGAAAACCACCACCTTAGATCATCTAGGTCTGCTTGCATATCTGACTGTACTTCCTGCAATGTGTTCCTAACGTAACACAAAGCTGTATCATCAGCAAGAGCATATTATGTTTCCCTGCAGCCTCACTTTACATAAATTATTTACATATATAATAAACAAAATAGCTCCTAGCACTGATCCCTGGGGGACTCCGTACTTATTTTTTTCCATCCCACCAACACTTCCAAAAATTTTCAGACATTGTTCCCTATCAGTCAAATAACTCGAAAACCAATTACTAACAATAACTCTGACACCACATTTTGACAAAATGTCTAATAGGAGATTGTGATCAACACAATCAAAAGCCTTTGTCACATCCAGAAACATACTACCAACGCTCTTCCCACAATTTATCCCACCTATAATATCATCCATAAAATTGAGCATAGCAGTTTTTGTATTGCTACCTGCTAAAAAACCGAATTGATTTTTACTAAAAAATTTATTCTTGCGCAGAAAGGATAACAACTTTGACTTCATACATTTCTCTCATACATAAATTTTAGATATAGATGATATCAAAGATATTGGCCTATATTGACCAGGTAACTATTTATCACCATTTTTTTAAATTGGTATAACCACAGCTCTTTTAAGTTTCTTAGGGAAAATACCGGAGACGAAACTTAAATTACATAAATATGAGAAGACATCAGAAATCAGCTCTGAACCAACTTTTAAACTATTGAGATTATTCCGTCTATTCCGGGAGCTTTATTGTTTTTAAAAAGTTGCTATGAGTTTTACAATTTCAGCTGGGGTTACTGGCTCAATAAACATAGACCGTTCTTGAGAAGCCATGTTAAAAATATCTATGATAGAACTACAGGACTCAAATAAATACCATTTCAACCAGACTTACAAAGTATTTATTAAACATATTGGATAAATCTAAGGAATTAGTGACAATAACTCCATTCTCACTTCTTACATTAATTTCGACATTTTTTCTTCTTTGACCAGTAATTTCATAATTGATTTGCCATTCCTTTTCTGAATCACCGTTACATTTTTTGAATAAATTATCAAAATAAAGTTATTTTTGTTTTTTAATTTCAAAGTGTAACTTTTTTCTAAAGGATTTATAAAAACTTATTAATTTTGAATTGTTTGGATGAATTTTAGTTTTTTTTGTGTAATTTATTGCGTTTTATTATTTGTTGGCACAAGTAATCTGTTATCCATGGCTTAAGTTTCTTTACGGATTTCTTTTGTTGGTTAATTTCTCGTTCACTTTCTTTCAAACAAGCCATAAACTTTGAATAAAACAAATCAAACGCAATATTTACATCATTCTGTGAATAAACTTCGGACCAACCCACCTCAGCTATATGCCCACGAAATAAAGAATAATCAATACGAGGGGTCCTTAGCCCTACTGCGCCAATATCAGCTATATTATTATTATCATAGGTTAGGCCTACTACAACAAGATTATGATCTGTTATTCCGAAGTCCAAAACAGCTGTTTCTACGTTATATAAATCTACTCGCATAAACCTGACCAAAATGTGGTCTAGGCAAGAACCACTTGATGGCCGTGTTATCACATTAATTAAGGATTCCAAACCATGACTAGATATTACAAGTTGATATTCATCTACAATACTTGACTTATCAAACAAGTTAATATTCATATCCCAATTACAATATATTATCATTGTTATTTACTTGATCAATTTCAGAGATAAACTTATGTACCGCTTCGCTGTGCAGTCTGTATATTGCCAGAAGTACAAACTCAAAGTTTAAATATTTTATCCTAGTACACAACGCATCACAATCATGTAGATAAAGAAACCAACATATTCTTATAATTAATTTGTCTGCAATAAACACAATAATTCCACCTGCTCTATAACCCGCATTACAATTATGTATAATATTTAATCCGTCGACCACGTACAAATTAATCTCATTACTTCCTATCCATATCTCCGTTAGTATGATTATGTCCGGTATTCTCTCACAGACTGATAAATTAATTAAAAATTCATCAAAATTTCGCCGCAAAATTTCTAAGGCAAGAAACTTACTACTCGGCATACACTTATACACTGCGGATGAGGTACATACCGTTGAATTGTAACGATATACGTAGGAAGGGGGACCCTACACTTTTAGGAGTTAAAACTTACTGAAATGCAATTTTATTACACTGGAGGAGGTGTAAACTCTTAAAGTGGACCGGTTTAACAAGTAAGGGTTTGGAAATCCCCAAAAATCTAGTAAGATACACGATTTTTATTGTGATCTTGTGTTATATCTCGCTCTTTTTTCCTTATCATGTGGTTCTTTACCATCTGAAACTCTTTTTTGACCATTAGGCTATTTAGTAATTCTGGGCTAAGGATCTTTATTTGAGGCACTTTTCGTCCTATTTATATAAGGAGTTAACGGTCAAGAAGTTTTTTGCTTTTAAACAACAAGAAGGAAGTATAATTAATTTCACAATATCTATGCATGTAAGAATATTTCAGTTTGAGAACTGAGAGACCTATAGTCCAACAGAATAAGTATTTCCCAAAATATTCTATGCCATTCATTACGAGAAATAAATATTCGAAATCAATAGCAGATTCTTAAATCAAATGTAAGTATAAAAATGTTCTCACTGTCACTAAATATTATTCAGAAAAGCAATGCACTTACACAGAAACGCAATAAAATACTACATTAGACAGGGTAGTGGATAAAAGTAGGTGTAGACTACTACCCCCACGGAGATCCTCCCCTAAGCCTAAAGTGCATTTTGCTGTTACAACCGACATAAGGCAAGGACAAGCTTTTGAGAATTTCTGACATCGATTTTACACCTCAGAAATGTTTTACCAGTAATAAGACCAACATTTTAAAAAGAATAGAGATATATGAAAACACCACCAACATTGGAATTTTACAATAATTTAAGTGCAATAACAACACAAATACAATAAAGTTCTTGTAAAATAAAATTCAAATTATATTGTGCGACTATTACCAATGTTATTCTTACGAGAAGGAATATAAGAATGAGGCCACGGAAGTTAGCTAAGATAAGAAAATAATTAGTTATTATTACTTTACAGTTGAAGTTATTTATAATTAACAATATAGGTATTTAAATTTTTATGAACAGAAAACCAACCTAAACCCTTTATGTTTTATTTTTGTTCTAACTAATTGTATGGTCAAGTCAGATCTTCAAAAATGTTCAAAATTTAATTAAAAAATATAATAAAAAAAAAATAAATAAAGTTATAATGGAATTCAAAGTAGATGCGGCATACGTTTCATATTTTGCAGTGCACTATATATTAGACTATGTTCTCATTAAAACTTGTTATAACGCAATACGTTCATATATATTTTATTTAAAATTCACCAAAACTCAATTACTACAAAATTCCATTTACAAAATTCGAACGCAAAAATTTCTAAAACTTTTCGACATTTTACCAAAGTAAAGTAAAATTAATTTCAATAAAAAAATCCAAGTTATTCGTTAGTTATCATTCTAATAAAGACAGGAATCAATTAATTCATAAATCGTATACATGTGAAAATTAACTCACTTCAAAATCTTATTCTTGGTATATTTGTATCAACACAGTTGTCCTACCGGATCTAAATAGAATAAATCCATCATAGCCGTCCTGTGATAGATTTAGAAGAGCTTAAACCCAGCATCAGGTCTTGTATATAATAGTGGAGCAGAGTTTGTCATGTGATTTGAGGTATAGAAATGCTTAAGCTAATAACCTCAGATGTTTTGCGGAATGGTAGATCCTTAAGCCCCGCAGTAAGGTGTTATGTGGTGTTTGGGATTGCGATTGAGCAAGTGAGCTCCACCCCCATGTATAAGTGCAAGCTTGTGGTTGGGAGTCCCCACTAAAATGAATGAAATACACATATAATTCACTACAAAAATACATTTATTAGTTCTATTTACGTTTCAAATTAAAAAGAGTTTTCCATATGATTGTGGTTGGAGTTATAGAAGTGCTTAAGCCCCGCCTCACGTGTTGTGTAAAATAGTGGTTTCGGGGCTATTATTGGGCGATGAAGGTGTGTAGCACTCGCTTCCAGGTATAATATAATGGATGCTTAAACCTTGCTCCTAGGTGTTGTGTAAAATGGTAGTGTTAGAGTTGTGATTTGGCGATGGTAGTGGTGGCGAGCCCAGATGGTGACGAGGCTTTATGATTGGGAGATGGCTTGATCGAAGGTCATTTTTTACCTATTAAATTAATAGAATAAAATTATTTTTATATTTTCAAATATATATGCTTATTTATAGCTAATTAACTAATTAAATAATTAACTGTTGTGAGGACCTCAGCTAAGTGGTGATGTGGAGGTTGAAATTGTTCAATGGTGGCTGTAGGGACCCCAGACATGTTTTGGTTTATGGGTTTTGGTTGTTTTCTTGTGGGCGAGAACTAGGAATATGGGATGCAGTTATGCACTGACTACTGATATTATCACTAAGGGTAAACAAATTGGTCACTTAATATTGTACTTATATAAAATACACAAAGGTTATTGATAGAACACTTTGGATGGTGGGTCTTTATCCGTGTTGGGGTGTCGGAGCTACAGTTGAGGGGTCTTTGTCCTGAGTTTCGAAATGAAAGTTAGCACATTACCCGATTTTTTTTTTAAGCTGTAACGTTAAACAATTTTGCGACCAAAAAGCTGGTACATGGTTCATTTGCCAATAATAAAATTTCGTGACAACGGATTTTCCAACCAAAAAAACAGGTACACTAAACGATTTTCAATCTGAAAAACGGAACAACAACCAGTTTTACATCCAAACTTATTAGAGCTTGACTGAATATGATTCTTGCAGAGCCCGTCTCTAAAACTTCACACTTAATTAAGGTGCTTAATTTGCACCTTAATTAAAGGAAATAACAAACTTTAATCCAGCATTAGTTTGATAAGACCTCAAACGGCCTCAAGAAGGTTCTGGGTTATGTCTGGGGTAAATTTTTTAAAACAAATTCGGCAAAAATGTATGTATTCTGGTTAAAGGGGGGATATTATTTTAAGTATATAAAATTAGTTTAGGATCGTATAACTTCGTAGAAACGTTACAGCAAAACACACTCCTGGTTCACATTTGTAAGTAGCGTTAACCCAACAACATTCAACGAAATAGAGAAATTTTTCCGTTCTACCGGACAGCTCTACAGTTAAGTCATAATTTTAATTAGATTTTCTACGCTCCAAAGAATCCAATACACCTAAATATTTTCGTATTCTTTAAATATCCAAATTCTCCATCGTAGCTGTGTAAACACTGTAATTGGGGTGTTTAAGTACCCAGTCGCACATGTTCAACTCCATGATCTAGATTATGAGGAAAGGGTCCGCCCGGTATTTTAACTGATGTCGATTGCCCTTTGTGTTTTCACGGGGTTGGAACCAGTACAAGGTACTGCGGTAAATTCATCGTGCCCATATTATAAGCCAGGATAAGCACAAGACTTATCTCTTGTGGGAATAGGTCCATTCCATCGCTTTTCTCGGCGACAATCACAACATTACAAAATTGTGGTTTCCAAATATTTTGTGATTTTATATTTATTGATTTTTGATATTTTAAATTTTATCTACTTTTGTGGTACGTCTTCGTCTCAATAACTAAAGTATGAACATCATGCTTTGTTTACCACCATGTCAGTGAACATCTCTCTCTCTCTCTCTCTCTCTCTCTCTC